>VZTI01001584.1:2473299-2493576 GCA_013397865.1 Struthidea cinerea | reverse complement strand
AACAAACAAAAAACCCTCCCCCAAATAACCCAAACAAAATCCACAAAACAACAACAACAAAAAAACAACACCCCGCACCAAACAACAACAAACAAGCGCGCTCGTTCCTCACAGGAGCCGCGATGGCGAGCTGACAGGTTACGCCAAACCTTGACACTGCGCCCGGAGTCTCACCCGTTCTCTCTCCAAGAGGAGGCAGCCGCCCATGCCGGGAGCGGGACTCTTCGCCTGGCTGCGGACGCTCGGGAACTCCAGGAAATGTCACTTCCCGCGTGTGCTGCGGTCCGGCGGGCGCGGGGTGGGCGGGGGGCGGCTGGTCCCGGGCTGCGAACCGGCACGGCGCGCCCTCACCGCCGCCTGCAGCCTCACCCGAGAGAGCGAGCGCTCAGAGCCTCACCAACCCCTCACCCCTCGCTTCAGGAACCCCTCGTCTCAGGAACCTCTTGCCTCAGGAGCCCCTCACCCTGCTTCCACCACAGGAAGGGCTCGCTTGTTGCCGGGGGAATGGGAAGGAGTGGCTGTCCCCTCACCTTTGTGCAGGTCCGTGACCTCCTGACCTCCCAGCCGCAGCAGAGTGCCATGTTAGCCCAGGAAAGAGGGAAAGGTGAGTGTAGTGGCTGCTAATGCAGTTGCACGGCCATTGCCTCTTCCCAAGCCTTCACACTTAACAGGCTATCACTTTCCAGCAGGTTGGGCTGGGCCATTAACTTCCCACATATGTCAGTGAATGCAGTATAATGAGCCCCGGTGATAAAATCTAGGCCTCCTTGCTCCAGGAGTACCAGCCCGTCCTGCTTGAAATGAAAGGGAAGCGCTTAATGTTTATGCATTGATTCTGGTGGAACTATGTGCTTTTCAAGCAGAAAATACGAGATACTCCCAATCAACTGAATCATCAATCCACGGGCAAATAGCTGAGGAGATAAAAAATGCTCATCCATCATAGCCGGGAGTAGCATGTTAATGGAGATGGAGTTTATTTTCTCCGATAAAGCATTCCTGGTTAACCCCAACTTGCTATCTCTTTAGCAATTAGTGGTGTCATGCTTGTGAAGCACAGATGAGGGGTTCAGATTGGTGCAATACACAATTACTGTCCTCAAAATGATTCTCATGAAACACCTCAGACTGATAAACATACAATATGCCTGACAAACAAAAAGGAAATAAATTAAAGAGTGAGCAGCGTAACTCTCTATAACCTCTGGCCAAATGCATGCAAGTGCATAGCTTTGCCATCTACTAATGTCTCACAAAGGCATATCGCTACCATAATTTTGCTCTAGTTTTAGTCCTCTGGATGCAGCCATTCATTGGGATGTCTTCTCACCAAACACAGAGAGGTTTTTCCTGAAGGATATAATAACTGGCTGTCTTGCAGGAAGGCTGTCACATGAAAGCATGCAAAACAAGAGTCAGGAGCAATGGGGAACATCTCTGTGAGTTAAGGTGATGGGATGTGGTCTCATTCCCCTTCCTTCCTGGGTATCTTGGATGCCACGTGACTTGTTCCAAATGAAGATGTATCTAGGGGAGCAGCAAATTCCACAAACCCCAGGGTGCTGCTGCGGGCAGTTCTGGTGCCAGACACCTGAGCTTAGAGCAGAAAGATTGCCCATCCTGTATTCTCAATGTTCTCCCTCTGCTAGAAGAGGAAACATTTCAATATTGATAGTGAGAAACACTGTATACAAACCAAACCAAACCAATAATTTTGATCTCAAGCCACAGCAAGGCTATAAGGCATGGATGATGACTTTTCACTTGGCATGAGTCCAAGTTATGAACTCTCCAAAATGTATCTGCAGCTCTTCCATGTCCGTGATCCCCTACAGCACTGTCATGAGAAATGATGCTTGACACTACCCCACATGATAGCATGGATATTTGGTATTGAGTTTGCCACTTTTTTTACCAAGTATTTTTCCCAGCTCTTTATGAGAAGCTGCCAAGGAAAAGGCAAAAAGGAGAGCAGAGAGAAGAGGTTACTTTGATTTGCAAAAGGCAGGGAATGGCAAAGGGCGTGAGAGGACCACAGTTAGAAAGGTGAGGGGAAGCTCTGAGGTGCCCTGGTTGCAGGGAGCAGCACAGAGTTTACATTAATACAAAGATCTGTGTAACAACCCATGTACACTGGGATCTAGGAGTTCCAGGGAATTCTAGGGAATCAAAATGATGCCAGAGTAATCTTTGAACAATAGAGCTAAGGACAAATAAGAGGATTTTTTAACTGTGTGGTGAAACTTGCAGAAGCCTGGGGGAAAATGAAGTTTCATAAGGGCTTCACTCTGTTCCTAGGTAGAAATAGTGGAATGGTTAGCAACAATGTAGGAAAGGCAGAAGAAGTCAAAAACTATTCCTGGTCTGGTTTTGGGGAAGAGCCATATTATACACAAATATCATATGGTGATGATGATGAAATACATTCCATTACAACAAGCACTGAGGAGGATGTTAAACAGAAGCTAATGAAGCTGGCTATCAGCAGGTCCAGGTAACTTGCATCCAAAAGTTTTAAAAGCACTGGCACAGAGTATCTTTAGACCATTAATGTTGATTTTCAATAAATCTTGGAATACTGTTAAAGTTCCAGAGGACTGGATGAAATATTGTACCAATATTTTTAAAGGGTAAACAAGGTGACCAAGGTAATTACAACCTGCCAGACTGACAAGAATTCTGGGTAATAAAATGGGACATTATCTACATTACTTGATTAAAAAAGAATTAAAGGGTGGAAACACAATAAGTGTAAATTAATGTGGAAAATAAATCTTGCGAAAATAATTTGATTTCTTTAATGGCATTACAAGTTTGGTTGATGAAGGTAAGTAGGTCTGCAAAATATTTGGTCTGGTAACTTGCAGCATTTTAATTAAGAAGCCAAAATGATACAGACTCATCACAGCACATATTAAACTGTTGAGGCTCTAACTAACTGACAGTTACAAAGTGGGGAAATAAGAAGTCATCATCAAAGAATGTGTTTCTGTGTCCTATAGCAATTAGTTCTACACTGCATTGTATTGATACTAATGGCTCTAAGAAAAAAATAAAATCATCACTTGAAGAGTTTGCAAGGGATATAAGCAATTGGGATTCATAAATAACAAGTCATGCTGTAAAGTAGCTGAGACAGCTTGACAACAAGTAATGTGCATTTCTGTACAGCCAAATGTAAAACTATGCACCAAGGAATAGAGAGAGTGATTACAGCATGAGGGAATTTGTGCTCTTGCAAGTTAATGCTCAAAAACCTCAAGAATCATCACATATAATCAGAAGAAAATAAGCAGGTGATGTGGTGCTGTAGCCAAGAGTATAATGCAACCCTGGGTTTATAAACAGGAGAATACAGAAAGACGTATGTATTTATTTTTCTGGTACTAGTCCCATTGCCCCTGAAGTCTGATACCCAAATTCCTTAATTCCTTAATAGAAGTTGAAAAAGAGATGGTTCAGAGAAGATCAGTAAGAATGATTTAAAGTGAAAATGTTCAATCTATTTCAGTGTCAGAAAAGAAGGTGAAGGGGTGACTCAATCACAGGTTTTAAGGACTTCCAAGATTCAGTGAGTGTATGCAGACGTATTCTTCTTCCTGTGAGGTCTTCTACCAGGGAAGGTAATTAATCACCAAGACAGTTTAGGGTAGGACAAGCTGGATTTCCCAGTACTGGGAATGTCAAAATCAGGAGGTCGTAAAAACTTAATTTTAACAGAAGCAGGAGTTCAGTCCTGTAAGTCTGCTCCCCAGGAGATAGAACTCTGTGTCTGTAGCTGTGGATTCTGGCTGCTTGTCTATGCAGAAGTTGATTTCCTCGGGCACTAAGAAGTAACAACCTGTCATCCCTTTCAGCATCATCTGACACAGCTCATGTGCTGTTCAGCACATGATGGGAGCAGCCGTGGGGATGGCAGTGTTTACAATGGTTGAAGGGATGGGTGGACTCGTTCACAGAAGGCAAAGCCTTTGAAGCATATTGCATGCCAAGATAACTTTTCTCACTCAGGAAGCCTGAGACATACATTGCTGGAAGCTGGGAGGTTACTCCTGACAAGTGTGACTATATGATTATCCTGCTACTAAACTCTTCCTCTGGCATCTGCTTCTGGCCACTGTCATAGACAGCACAGTGATCTTGTGCCAAGCAGTCTCTCAGGTCCACACCAAACTGACCCACTCCTGATCTCTGAAAAGTGCAGTGGGAAATTTAGTGTGAGCAGAGAATAGATGCTTGATAACATGCATTGCACAGCAGAGGGCAAGAACCAGTGGAGAGAACAAAAATTCTTAATATTAGAAGGTCAAAGTCTGACTTGAGTAGGGGATTGTACATAAGGCTCTGGACATCTCCAAAATCTGTCATTGACTGAAAGATTCAGGAGTCTCTTGGTCTGATCTGGTACCAACAAAAAATTAGGAAACCTTGCAGCAAAATGCTCATTACTTTCCCAGCATAGTTCCTGATACAAGTGCTCAGCCTTCTGCTGATACGCAAGACTTCGAGTGGGAAAGGCCTGTGCTGTGATCCTAAGAGTCCAAACCTCTTGGGTGACTGAAGCTTTTATTCACAGTTCCGTGGAAGAAAATGTTGGCTTTTTTTTCCGCACGGTGGCTAATAACTGCCTGCATACCACACTCTGACAGAAACAATACTCTAAGTATTCATTACTAATGCCGTTCCTAGTGAAGGGCCTAGTGATCATTTAACCAGGTTTTGTTGCAAAATAAACGCCCTCGCTGATAACACCCTTGGAAAGGGGCGAGCAGACGGCGCTGCCGATTGCAATGCTGTGGCTTTGCCCTCTAGTGGCTGAGGGACTGGCCCAGCTCCGGTGGTGTCTCTCTTAATACGTTTTGATTACCTCATCAGCCTTGAATCTTTGATTTTTCTAAATTCTGTGCAGACTTCATCCATTAAACTCAAGTACTACCTGCACCAGAACAATGTGAATCAATACAATCCTTGGCTTAAGATTCTCAGAATACTATATTAAGGTTAACTCAGTATTAGTGAGTCATACGGTAAAGCCACTAATACATGGGCACTTAATTAATCTATGATGCATTTTCCACTAGATAGGACTTAATCTCTTGGAAGGAAAAAGGCCTGCTAGGTCACCATCTCATTGTGTGAGTCAGTTTAGAGTCATTCCATGCTGAATACCTATTCTCGTTTTGTCCAGTTTAAATTTTAAATATGCCATATATTCTTAGAAGTAAAAAAGAAAAAGAGAAAAAGAAAAAGAGAAAAAGAAAAAGAGAAAAAGAAAAAAGAAAAAGAAAAAGAAAAAGAAAAAGAAAAAGAAAAAGAAAAAGAAAAAGAAAAAGAAAAAGAAAAAGAAAAAGAAAGACTGCATAGTAATCCTTTTCAACAGTAAACTCAATAGGTTATGTATTTGAAAGGGGTATAACTTCTTTACTGTCTTTGCTGGCTAAATCTGGAAACATCCATCACTTTTCTGTCCATACTCCAGACACTGGCCTAGAGGCTCTAAGAGATCTGTGTCTGTATCTGTTTTAAACCTCTATGGGAGCTTGAGCAAGGGCTTTGCACTTAAAGGACATCTCAATTTTTTCTCTTTCTCTCCCTCTGGCACCCATTTTAGATTATTACCCCAAACAAGGAAATAGCACTTATTCAGTTAAATTGTTTGTTTTTCTCTCCCCCTCCCTCTTTCCTGTGTCTTTAGGATCTCTTGGCCAATTTCTGCCACAGCTGAAAAAGTGGTAACTCTCAAAGGAAATTTAATTCTTTCAATTTCTGTGTCAATCCATGGCCAGACACAGAGGGGCTGATCCAAAGCAAGCCCAACTCTGCTGGTCCATACTCGGTGTGGCAGCCCCCAGTTTGTCAGTCAGTGCCCTGGCCTTGCAGAGAACGTGGAGGGAGCTGAAGTCATTGTGGCAGCAGGGTCATCCTGGTCGTGGCAGGGCTGAGGTTAGCGCAAGGAAGAGATGAGAGGGTGAAGACACAAATCCATGTGCAAACTCACTCTGATACTCACAGGACAACTTTTCAAGGGTTGTTATTTGGACTTGGTATTTGAGTGTGAGATGTGATACTCAGATAATTTGAAAGCTTCTGCTAAGCAAGAAGTCAAATTACAGGATTTAGTAGTTCCAATAAACAACTGGATCATTTAATTCTTATTGTTTATTTTGTTATTCATCTGTATTTAGAAGCCCTGGAAATGCTTAAGTATCTTTTTGATTACATTCCTGTTCTGGCCAGAAGCTGGAAGTGGCTTTAGTGAATACTCATGGGGTTCATGTATCTATGAGGCTATTCCAGACGAACATGTCTGTGCTCAGTAACAAAAAACTCTCCAGGATCTGGAATCAGGAGGAACAGGTTCTTGTTCGACTCTTTGCTGCCTTGCTGAGTGACATTTAACCCCTCTGATCCCCTCTCCCTGTGTGCAGTAAAAGTAGTTAGATCTACAGCATGAGTAAGTATCCCATGAGTCCTTAGGAAGGTCTGTGAAACCACTCTGAGAATCTCTTACGGGAAAAGTTATTATGATGATTACATGAAAAGCCATCATTTGGAATATATGAAAGCATCACTTAAATATGTGCTTTCTGGTTCACTGAAACAAAAGAACTTTGAGGTTCAAAAATGAATAGGAGTTTGAAACATCAACTCCATCTACAGAACTTCATCTCCCTAAAATGCTGACAGATACGTATTTTCCATTTGAAGATCTGAAAGTAATTTACAAATAGTTGAAACCTGCTAGTCGCCCTGTGAGGATTAAACAACCTGCTTGTTATCACTCAAAAAGTGCATTTAAGAGTTTGGCCTAGAATTGTAGAACTCCTGATTTTACAACTTATCCCATATATATTGGGGTATCCTAGGGATGTGCTATTATTTAATTTTCTCAGTCATATAAAACTCTTTTAAGGCTGATGGTACTCCAGGAATAACGTTGGAGCTGTGCCAGAGGATGGCGGATGGTAGGAGAATCGAGATTCTCATTGTTTGGATAAAAGTCATAATTCATGCCTGTTTGGTCTAAAAAAACCTGCCTTAAGTATGATATACTGGTGAGGAGGGAGGGCCCAGCACAACTCTGTAAAGGAGTATCTCACAACTTCTATAAAGAAGTTTCTGAGTTGCTGACAGCCCTCCACACTTTTCCATATGCACCACCAACATTTCTGCCCTTCACGGCCAGTAGGAAGCACAATGGTGAAGAACAGGTGATTTTTAAACTGAGAGTCTCCAACCTAGACCAGATATGGCCCTGCAAGGGAGCTTAGAAGCTCACAAGTAACGTCTCAGGCATTCGTGTGGGCTTCAGTGAACATGCTTGGTGCACTCACTCCTAGAAGCCAGGCTTATTCAATGTGTTGGCTGGGAGCAAACCCCACCAAACACTGCAGAGAGGAATTCCACCAGCAAATAGTGGCACAGAAGATGTTTTGTGGAGGATTTTTGAATGACTGTTTTTGTGAACAGAAACCCACTCCCTTGAATGTTGGCGCTTCAGATGCAAGGAAGATTCTAAGAACAAAAGAATTTTAGAGAAATCAAAACACTACAATGCAAACTTGATTTGATTTTAATTACATACAGTGCAAAATAAAACTGGCAAACTGAAAAATCACATCCACATACGTATTATTAAATATCTCATTATTATGACTGTTGAAGTTATATCTTTTGATGTGTCTTTTCTTTTGTTTCTTACAGCATAACTATATTCTATGACCAAAAAAGCTGTCAGATTTTTTTACAGATTCAGTAAACAAATTAAATAAATCTGTTCATCATTGTACTTTTATAAATGGAGACATATTTTACACAGAAAAATATCTAATCATTTAAAATTCTGTTTTAATCTGTGATGTCTTGTAACAGTGAGTTCCATGCTCTAATTTTGGCACTTTAAAAATATTTTCTTTCAGCAGATGTAAATGCTCTATTGCACAATTTAACTTAATACCCTTTTTTTTCTCGTATAGAAAAAATTTTTCTCTGTATAATCCTTAATTCTGTTTATTTCTGCTATGTTCCTCCTTATCTTTCTTCTGTAAAAATTATGATGTTTTCAATTTATCTTTAAATCACAAGCTTCTCTGCATCTTTATATGGTGTCATTTTCAGCTTTTAATTCCTCAGTCCTATCCCTATTGACAGGGTGAGGATTATGGCCAGAGCTGAGGGGCCGTGTCACTGAGTTAGAGAAGCTCTTCTGTTCTGTGGTTATGTGAAAGGCACCTAAATAGAAATCGAAGTCTGAGGTGGGAGCATAGACAAAATAAACAGATGAAGGTCAGAAGCTGCTGCGTCTGACTCCTTGTATAGCCTGTGCTGCCAGAGCACAGCAAACAGGGATGCATCCCATCTCTGTGCCTCACAAACGCTGGTGTGCAGCACTGGGGCCCTGAGGGGAAATGCTGTAATAACATTTTTTTCTCATTATCTTCTTTCACTAATTCCTCCAGATCAGCAGGTCTGTGAACCTGAGGGAGGAGAGGCAAGCTGCCGGTCTCGGTAGGAGAAGGGAGGATGCAGAGGGAAGGAGCTCAGTGAAGTGCTGGGGCAGAGGAAGGCAGGGATGAGGGACAGCAGGAGCAGTGAGCGCACACATCTTCCATGAAGCTCATAGTTTCTGTTTGAGGTAGGAAATATGTTTCAGACAAAGTTTTCAGTCCAAGTATAGAGTTGTCGACTTGTCTGACCATGCAGCTACATATTTCCAGTCTGGTTGGTTTTGTTTGAAGGGCCTTTTTTTTATGAAGAGGTAAGTAAACAAAAGTTTACTTCATCTATAGTACCTTTTTTTTTCTTTCAATGCTTATGTGAAGGGTTTGATCTAGTATGTGTATATGAGTTTATTCTTTAGGTCTTTCTGGATTCAAAGGAAGAGCTGAGTTTTCTTTAGGGAGGAACTGAAACTTACTTGAAAGGAAGTGATAGATGTAGTTGGCTCATTGTTATCTTAAGCATTTCCCTTCTTTGTTGCACTGCAGATGGATGAATAGCTGCTATGCATGGACATAGATGGCTCCCAAGCTCTAATTAATGATTTTTTGTAATTAAAGCATTCAAGGTGTGATTGAGTCAAACTCCAGCAAAAGGGATTTTATTCTTGAAAGAATCCAGCAGGCATCACTTTTGCAACACTTTCTTGGCTTATCTGCTGTTGGCATCCTGGTCTTTTCCTAACTACTTCTCATTAATGACAGTGGCTGCAGTGGGCATCAAAACCACCATCCCTTGTGCACAAAATATTTGAAGCTGTCTTTCAAAGGAGAAAGGCCCACACACCTGTGCTGCAGATAGCAGGCACATCTTCCTCTGCCCTTAAATAATTCGGGAATATGTTGCTCGAATTTAACCACACTTGTCTGAGGCAACTGGTGACCGCTGTAGGGGAAGGCCAAAAACGGCTGCCACTGCTGAGGGCACGGAGAGGAAAGGCAGCCACTGCAGTAGCTTTCAGCAGCAGGTGGCTGTCAGTCAGCCACTCACAGGCCTAAAATTCTTTGTAGGGTTATTTCTCCTCTATCAGAACTGCCACAGGGAATACAGTGCTCATACCTCAGGAAAAAGGTGTGATGGAGGGCAGGTAAAGAATGGTTAAAAAACACGGGCTCCTGTGTTCATCAGTTCTTTGAGCGGGGAAACGGTTCACACACACACACACACACACACACACACACACACACACACACACACACACACACACACACACACACACACAAAGCTTTAAGTACACCCTGAAGTATTCAAGGCATTAACAAAAATCCAAAGCATCTTGTTCATTTCAATTACTTCTCCACCCACATTCTTCATTGAATTAAAGGATATCCTACACACTCCTTTGTTTCACTTATTCCCTAAAGATTGTTTCATCGCACACCAAGCAAGGATCTTCAGCATATTCATAGTAACGTCTCAGTCACGGCATTCAGCATTATGATGTTTCTGGCACAAGGGATGTTATTAAAGGATTGAAGAGATGAATAGATGGCAGATTTCCCCAGGGCAGCACATCAGAAAATGGACATCAAAAGAACCTGGTTCAAAATGCCATGGGTATTACTGGCTCCTGACAAATCCCACTCATTTCTGAACAGTAACACTGTCAGGCTGTGTTAGGGACACGTCCATCCTGGAACACCTCCATAAAACTGTTTGCTTATCCAGTAAAAGCACTCCCATTTCAACACCCATCCTTCTAGTTGAAGACAGCATAATCTTCATTAGTCATAGTACTTTGGGCCCAAATCCAAATACAATCTTACTCAAATAATTAGCAATATCCCAAGGCTCAGGCTCTGCAGCCATCAAAATTACCTTTTTCTCCCACCATTTTTCATGAACCCATCTGGATTGCCCTAGAAACCCTGAACATGGGAGTCTCTTTTACAGGACATGTGGGTTGTCACATATTACAAGTCATTGTCACAGACCCCAACAGGATAACAGGCCACCGTCTGTGACAGGAAATTTTAAATTTTCTATTTCCTTTTTCTCCAAGAACTGGTTGGAATTTATTTTCTTGAAGCTATTTCGAACCACGAGTAACAATGCCTGAGCAGGCTTTGAGGAAGGAGAAGCACATATACTGACATGATGTCACCACCTGAATTATTCCGCTGAGATATAAAAAGAGATTGGAAGGCAGCATGGCCAAAATTACTATATCATTTAATTACAACCTACTTTCATGACAGGCCATCAGTTAATTAAGAGTGTCAAAATGCTGAATTGCCTTCAGCTTCTACATGCTTTGAAAATGACATGGAAGTCATCTTTTTAAATAGCAACAGCTTAACTGAAAATGTAGAACCCATAGTGAAATGCTTTGAAAAATGAGGCAGTCAACTGAGCTGACCTTAAATTCCTCACGCCATAAATTCACTAGGGAAGACAGTTATAACCCATTTAATTTACTCTCTGAAGATCACATTCACATGACATCGTCAAAACTATTTTTCTGAAATTGATATAATTTTGAAGTGTTATAATACAGGAGCCTGAAGTGACTGTGGTCTGTGCAGGTACACACAGGGCCTGGCTCCAGGACTGGCACCTTCCCTCCAGGCTGCTGCAATACAGGCTACTGTAAAGCAGGAAAAGGCTTAGAAAAAAGGGTTTTTCTCTTTAGAAATAGGTCACCTTCATTGATTCTAAAGTTCCACATATGACATGAGAGAAAATTCTCTGTAAAGGGAATAATTTTGCTATAAAGTTAGAAAAGGAAGGAATTGGTTTACCCATTTTTTTATATCTGATACCAAATCCCTTATTCTCTTTATAGGACAGTTTTTTATTAAACAAATGATTTTGTAGAAATTATATAACAGTTTTCTATAAATTGTAGCAAAACAAAAAAACAATAAAGTGGAAAGCAGACTGGATAGAAAGGTCATGTTTCCAAGTACCTAAGGATAAGAGTAGCACACATTTGCAGAAAGAAGCCAAACATCTTGAAACTGAAACAAAAACAGAGCAGTCCCTCTCCCTCATTCTCCCTTTGGTAACGAGCGGGTTCTTTTATTGGATAGACAGAAAAATATTGCTTGTTGGCTGGATTTCTCTTTTCTTCCAACAAAAATGAGTGCTTCACACTGGGAAAAAAAACTGATGAGCAAACATCTCCCCCTATAGTTTGCAAGAAGCTGAGCATCTTAAAAATAATAATTAAAATCTCATCTCTTGACTGAGTAAGAGAGCCAAGCTAAAACTGAGCCAGGACTTTGTAGTATGGCAACATGGAAGTGGATGCTATAAGAGAGTACTTGAATAAAAAGTATGAGGCTACAAGAAAGAAATCTGATCATTCAGAATTGTGGCAGGCTCATGGTTTTATGACTGTGGCAGTGTCCAAGTGATTAACAAATTCCGGGTTGGGGAAGACAGACTGAATTTCAATATAATTTATGTGTGGGAGTAAGGGGAGTGCATTAGGCCTGTAATTTATGTAATAGGCAAAGAACTTCAAATACTAGAAAGAACTGAATGTGCTTTCTAAGTTGACTTCAAAGTGCTACTACTAAAGACTTTGATTGAGAAAAGATTTGAGCTTGGTAAAAATGCCATTTAACGTAACAGGCCATAGAAATGAAAGCTGACCAGTAAACAAGAATGCTTTGACAGGATGACAAACACCTCAATGCAACTTTCACAAAATGATGATAATTCAACAATTTTACGTGTTTCAAAATATGTATAGGATGTGGGGGATGTGTGGAATATGTGTGGGATGGATCCTGCTATCCATGTCCTCCTGCTGGGAGAGTGTTGCTGTTTCTGTAAGGAAGCCCTGAGCCCTGTAACTGGACTTTACTGCCGTTCACAACTACTGAAAACCAGTTGTCATTAATTTTTCAGTCCCCATGGAGGTTTAAGATAAAGGGACATCTTTTATTCAGTGTTTTTACAGAAAACAGTCTAACAAAGGAGTTAGTATCCAGCAAGGCCCGTTACACAATACGATGATGCAACATTAAGGGAACATTGTGTTCTCCCCTGAGCACTTACCTTCTGTGTTTAACAGGCAATCCTTGGGGTCCAAGCATTAGCCCAGCAGTGGCTGGGATGGCATCGGCTGCAGCCCTTTCCCCAATGGTGGAAAACATCCCATTAGTTGCAGTTGCATGGGCTTAGCAAATGCTTCACATCCCAGCCTGTGCTGGCCTCCTTATTCATGGAAACATATTTAAAATTCCCATTTGCCAGGTGTGGTGTTAGACATGAACTGGATAAGTCTATAATCCTGCAGATACTGGAATGTGGCAAGGGCCGGGGGGTGAAACTGATGATGATCCTTAATGTCCCCTCAAAACCATAATGATTTCTTCCAGGTATTATGTCACAAAAATTGAGTGAAAGGAACAATAGTGTCACTGGTTTTATGTAAAGATCTCCTGACTAAATACAACCACTAATTATTTTAGGCAGGCATGCCCAGCTCCCATTGGTTCATTTCTCTTTCACTAGTCCCTATGAGGGGGAAAAAGACACAAACAAAAATCTGAGACACACATGCTCATCTTGATCATGTCATTTATTGAGTCAGCAGCGATGGCAAACAGGGAATCAATTGCTCTTACTGTCACAGGCAAACCCCACCAGCAAATCCCAGGGAAGTGTGCACACACTCCTCCTGCTTGTCCCATGACCTCCATGGCTCTGCTTGAACCTTCCCGTTCTCCTGGCAATGGTTTGCCTTTGCAGCATTGTGGCAACTCCCTGCTCAAGCAAAAGGACATTGCTTCACCAGGTGTAATTAAGCCTATAACAAAACCACGTCAGGCTTATTTATGCCTTGCTCAATCACATGATTGAGATTTTGTGGAGTGCTGTGAGTCAGACGCTTGGGAAGGCCTGACCAGCTATTTCCTCAACATCTCAGTGAGAGATGTCTGTGTGTTGATCACGTTTGTACCTCAGCAGTCAGTCAGATGAATGCTTTGAGTTTGCTAAAAAAGCCTGGTTCCGCACTTCAAACTGCCAGAACCCTTGCAAACAATTTTGACTGTGATACAGAATTGAATAGGGCACAATAAATAACAGCACATACATCAGGAAGCTGCACTCTCGGAGGGGAGAGAAAAATGCTCTTTGGCATCTTTGACATCTGTCCTTTATTTTGCTTTCATCAAAACAGAGAGACATCCCGAGTATAAAACTTGCAAATGTTTCTGCTTTAACAGGATGACTTAACTATGGAACAACTGTTACAGCTTGTTTTTATCGTGCAAGTAGACCAATGCATGTAATTCCTCCGGCAGCAATTTTTCATTGGGCTGCTTATAAGGGCAGGAGTAATTGAGGACAAGTATTTAATCACCTCTCTAATCTTGGCTTATCTAAGTGTTAAGATAAAAGGGCAAAAATTGAACCAAGGCACATCTCATACAAATTTTAACACAGATTAATGTCTCAGCAGAGAAACTAATAAAAAGAATTGCTCACCGTATTTATTCAGTGCAAGTGAATTCTTGTTCTGAATAGTTACTACTTTTCATTTTTCTTTTTCAACAAATACAGGCCATCCTGAACCATAATGACTACGAGGACCCAAGCAGTTTGGAAGTGTCAGCACACTGTGATATCAGTCAAATTCAGCAGTCCTGTTTCTCAGACAATACCACAACAACTATAGAGAAAGGAAGATGACAGAACTGCAGTCACAAAGGTGAACACACTGGGTGTACATTCCTGATGATGCTACTGTGAGCCATTGAGGAAATGGAGGTATAAGACACCTAAACCTTTTATTACAGCTTCTGCAAATCCATGAAGTGTCTGTGCAGATTAAAACCAGTAAGACTTTGTGCATTTTTCATAGAAGAGTTTTCATCAGTTAAGATGCTAATGATGTTTGTCTGCTTGTAGCCAACAAGCAAGCAAGCTTGTTCAAAGAACCCACCAGGTTCTCAGGGACCCAGACTGCACCATAAAAATCCTCTATAATTTACTAAATCATCAGGATAGAATATGCATTTCACTAGAAACAATAGCTAGATTATCCCTTCAAATTTGACTATAGCCTTTAAAAGAAAAAAGAGTATCTGGAATATTTTTATGGAAAACCTATTTCAAGGTTCTCAGGAGAATTGAGCTGGAAAAAGCACCGTGTAATGGGATAAGCTATTACAATTTCAGGGCTGCAAGTGGCCAACATGATATCTCAGTGCACACTGCCAATGAAAGCAACCCTGCAACTCAAAGGGCAGGAGAAGAGTTAGAGGCAATAATATCCCAGTGTTCAAAAGTTAATAATTTACAACAACACTGAAATCATGCAGCTGAAAGGCGATACAAAAGAGACTAGAAAATAACACATTCCCTGTTTTTCAGAAAACTGACATCACTTTTGTGTCAAAATAGAAGGAAGTCTCAGCAAATTACCCAAATATCCACCAGGAGATCATGAGAAAACCTGGTGTCTTTCAGTCAAACTGTGGAAGCAGGCTGTGGGAAACTTAAGACATATAGGGGAAGAAATCCTAATTCAAAGTAAGAATTATTTTAGGCCACATTTGCATTCTTTCAGAAACATGCAAACATGCAAAATGTCACTAATTACAACTGTCAATCGCAGAGCAGACCAAGTCTTCAGCAATACAGCAAAGGTTTCAAAATGAACAGAGCAGGAACTTTAGTCACATTGTTACTCCCTGGAGATTCTAACAATGCTGTAAGCAAGCTAGGGTTTTTTTCAATTCAACACCATGTGTTAGAAACCATTTGAAACCAGATCGTGTAACAAAAGTGGAAATTCCCTATTAAAGATCTCGGTCAGTAACTTAAAAAGTGATTTTCAGTGAACAAGAACCTGCAGCATGAAACATCAAAACTTCAGCAGCTTTCCCCAGTAAATCAGTGTTCACCTAAAAGGAGACATGCAGAACAGGCTCACAGGGAAGGCTGTGTTTGGGTGCTGTGCAGCTGTGGAGCAGTGGGATGGCTGGGGCAGAGGGCAGTGAGGGCACGCTGGGCTCACATGGGGCAGCTTATCAACCCATGGTGCAGGCAGAGCAAACTGGACTGAACCCCTATTTCACAACAAAAAGTTTAGAAACAAACCGCAATTTAGAGGATTTGACCACATCATCATCCAACACTTCAATATGGCCAATCCTTCCCTCTTCCCAAACTCGGTATGACCCTGGCAGCAGCAGCACAAGCTGCCCTACACTGTCTTGCCAAGCCCCAGCAGCAGCAGGGTAAAAGGCCAAATCAGCCCAGCCTGTGAGGCTGCCCTGCTGATGGCCATCCCCATCCAGCCTGCCTGCAAAAACTTCCCTCTAAGAGGGTTATCCTTTATCTCCCAGAAATTTCAAGCTCATTGGCAGGTGATGAGGCAAAGGCAACAAGATGGGCTCCTGCAGCTTCGGAGCAAGCGGGTCCAGCTGACCTCAGGCATCGGCTTGGGAAAGCCAAGGAAGGGGAAGCCTTGATCTGTTGGCAGCAGAAAAGCCAGAGATTAGTAAAAGCTTTTCAGGGAACTTCACTCTTGGTGTGCAAAGGTCTGGCATCCTGCTGACATCTGCCGAGATTTTAAGTCTTCACTTACCTATGTCAGGCAATAATTTGCATTGCTTGGAAATTTCCAGCTTCGTACATGGCCTCAAAATGAAAACTGTTCTCAAAACGTTGTTTGTGCCACACTTCCCAATGTCTGTAGAGCTGATCTCACAGCACTGGCTCTTCTTTGTCAGCTAAGTTGCATTAGACAGAATCTAAAAATACATTAAATACTTCTAATATTACTTTTTGACATAAGCAGTTACTATAGCTGCAACAAGGATGTTGCAAGGAAGTGCATGAGGTTGCATAACTCCTTTTATTCACCTGGGATATGCGCACTGAAAGGTCAAAAGGCCTTGAAATAGGATTTTTTGTTTCAATGTTTGCCTTGGCATTCATACTTTAACAAAAATATCAAAAACAACTTCAAGAACTCAGATGAGCAGTTAATCTCCCTTTACTTCAAGGAAGCAACTAATTCAGCATAGCTACAAAAATCTACCTGCAATGCAAAATTCAAGGAGATGCTGCCTAATATTTGAGACTCTGACAGGTAACAGTTGTCAAAAAAAGCAGCATCTAAGTAAGCTGAGGGTCTGTTGCTTAGTGAGAGGGAGTTTAATAGCACAGAGAACCCACCAAATATTGTGTGTTTATCATGGAGAAGTAGCTTTTTATACCAATTGCACAGAGATGTAGCTCTCTCCTCTCAAGAAACATCCAGTTTGGTGTTCATTAATTTACAAAGCACATAGAGGAGACAGAGCAGTACTCCTGAAATAAAGGCAAACCAAGGTCCTGGAAGATGTACAAGTCCATTTTTTCTTGTCCAGTAACAGTGATAGATGTGAAATGAAAACCCCAATAACCTCACTCCAGATACCAACCCCAGCTTCCATCCAAACATACCAAGACAACCAATTTTAAAATTAGTCTCTTTGCTTGCTCTGCTTGCTACTCAAATCCTTGATTGATACAGCAGCCCTCATGTTTCTGAATAAATCCATTAAGTTCTTCAGTGCCTGCAGACTGGTCTTTAAAAGAGGGGATAATAAAAAATTATTTAATGGGAAAGCAGTTAAAGGTGAGTAACTATTCCCTGCACTTGCGCTGTCACTTCTGTGAAGCTGCTATGGCTGTTGTTGTGATGTGCTTCTGTTCTGCACCACTTCATTTGCTCAAGTACAAAACAGAGATCATTTAATTAGTGAAATCTGGATCCCCAGAATAAAGACTGCTCACTTTGTTGAGCAAACCAGTACTGCCTTTGAATAATAAAAGCAGACTGATCTTAAGTGCTAGTGGAAGAATTCACTCACTCACCTTCACCTAAGGGGCAGTTTGCTCAGCCCTATGTAAATTCCTACCGTCCAGAGCAGCATGGGTTCTGATTCCAGGCAATCTCAGCAAGATCCTTCTGGACCTTCCCCAGTAGAGACACGAGCTCATCTCTTACATATAGTACAGCTTTACTGTGCTTTTAGGGTTTCCTCAGTTCCTTCCTGCTAACAGGAATACACCGGTCAACCAACACACTGCTCAGTAATTAAATCAGCTGTAAGACCTCCAGCGCTCATTTTGTACACACCAAATCCAAAACATTATTTGTGAAGATCCTGGCAGAAGGGAGCTCATAGCAACTCCTAGTTCCCATGGAAAGTTGACAAATATGAGCAAGTTATCAATGTATTTCCACAGCAGTTCTAAATTCATCCTTATCATTCCGGCGCAGTCTTCAAATATTGCTACATAACAAAAGCTAAAAATAAAAAATTCAAGGTCCGTATTGTGCATTAAATGTCCTTTTTATATTAACTCCTTCCACCCTACAAATACTCTCAACTGTAAACTCATTTTGTTCTCGAGCTCTGCATGGGAAATCCATGCACCCAGCCCCAAGTCTCCAGCACCACTTCCTGTGCTGTAACCTTTGCATCCATCACACACAAGCATTTCTTTTTCATAGAGAAAACTATGAAACAATTGCAGGTTTTTACAGACTTCTCTCCTGCCTCAGAGAAGCCAGCCAGACCCTGGTTTCCCACCCATAAACTAGGGAACTACACAAATGCACCCCAGCAGCCAGGGCAGGAAGATCAGTGTTTGCTGTCTCACACATTTGCAGACTCTTTGGTTTTCACTGATCGAGCTCTGACTCCCCCTCACATACAATCCACGAGATGTTTCAATTTCCTTTCTGCTCCATCTTCCTACTTTCCAATCTCTGCCAAGTTATTTAACATGTCAAAATCATTACCAGTATCTTAAATATGTCAGCAGAGTTAAGTAGTGAGCAAGTAAGCACAAGGGCTTCAGAAGTATGGTGGCTATCATTCTTCAAGCCAAGCAAAGAACAATTTAATGTTCACCTTTATGTGGGGAGTTTTTATTTACCAATGCTCCCTGAAACTATTTTTAGTAACCTTGCATTCCCATCAGCATGTACAAACACTGTTTGTGTTATACCATGAATAAATACAAAAGAAAAAGAGCTTTTCCCACAACAGCCTCGATGGGCTACTTTTAATTAAAATCAGTTTAATGATTGATAAGCTCTAGTATTTCCAGCAGCAAATCATAAGTGGTTGACTGTTTCCAGAGACAGTGAAAAAACTGAAGATAATATAACTACATAAGCTAGCATAGTTAGTTGATTTACTGGTCATCAACAAAGGAAAAATTTGAGGGTTTAACATGTAAATTCAAGAGCAAAAACTAAATCTGTATTTTGTAGGAATCAAAGTTCAGCTATATAAACTTACAGAATCATTGTTTCCAAGGCTTACTTTTAGTCTCTCACAGAATTACTTTTGACATACTTCCTACATCAGAAGGAACAAGCAGGAATTTTCAGTATCTGATTAGTATTTAGGAAGGGGATGTCCCATGTATCAACTCAGTAGAGTTGCTAAATGGAAAGGTTCTTCACTTGTACCTCTTAAGCAAACAGAGGAACACTGCAAATACCTGTTGCCTTGTGTCCTTCCTTTGCTCCCTGGGCTCAGAGGCAGCAGAAGGCAATTCCACATGCCTGAGCACACATTTGTGGAGACATCTCCTCCTTATAAACAGAACAAATCATCTGCAGCTGATCAGCCATACAACAAACGAAAGTTTCATTCAACACCACAGAGAGAATAGGAGTGAGTATAGGGAGTGTGAAATCCTAGAGCTCTAATGGGACGCTCCCTAGCCCTGCATGTCTTCCTTGGTCACTGTCACCAAGAATGCAGTGCTGTCTCAAACAGCTGCTGCACCCACCTGCCTTCCTCAGCCAGTTCTGGTGGGAGGAGCAGACAACACACAGGAGGGAGCATTTCCTCTTTTGTACTGTTATTTTATTTTGTAGTAAGATCCACGTAGTATATAAAATATAACAGGAAAAACTGAACGAAGCCTAGAAAATGAACCGAGGAGTTCAGATGACGAACCACTACAGCTCTACTTCCGTGGGTTCATGAAGTCTCCAGAACTCATGGACTGTTTGCTTGTACTATTACAGTTCTCTAGCGTATGAGCCTACACCAAAAGCTGATATGTTCCAATTACGCCATAGTTAAGTGACAGATGTAGAGAAAAAAACCAAAGTGGCTTTTGTAAGCCACAGCTGCCCTTGACAGAGGTTACAATGATGTCTAACTATACTGTAATGCATATTACATCAAGAACCTTGAAAGAGCCTCTGAGAAAACAGCTTCACATTAAGCATTTTAAAGAAAGGTCATAAATACTGCACTGTACCAACAGTACCTCCCAATGTCCTCCTTATGCCTGAGGAGCATTTGTGTTTTGTAAGAAGCTACTACAGATGACACCAAACCTAGAGGTAGGTTATAGGCCAAGATAAGTTACAGGCAAAAAAAAAAAAATATCCCTTTAGAGCTAGTCACTGCACAGACTGCCCAGCAGGAAGCAAGGCAAAGTGTCAACAACTCTTTCCTCCCACCCTAAACATTGCTCACACAGTGCATTTAGCTCCTAGTGCCCTAAGAATGAGAGTGGATCATCAGCTGCTAGTAAATGCAGTCATGCCAAGAGAACAGCTTGAAGTTATTCAAGCAAAAACCTGTTACTGTGCAAAACTGGTGCACTGGACTGTTACCAACCAGACCTCCAAGCTTAGGAAGTGACCTGACAGTAGAGAACCAAGGTGTTTTTCTTTTGACTGGGAAGTATTTTAGTAACCAACAGGAGAACATACTGCTAAGCCTACATGGAAGGAGTCAAATATCAGCTTGTATCAAAACCTCAGAGACAAAAAAAAAAAAAAAA
>VZTI01001584.1:2461245-2473269 GCA_013397865.1 Struthidea cinerea | reverse complement strand
AGGTTAAAAAAAAAAGCACACTTTGATGAGACCAAATTCTTAAAACATTACTGTACCAAACAAGCCGCTAAAACAGCTCATCTCCCCTAACACCTGGGATCAACACAATGTTGATAACAAATATGTGTACATTGAGAAACACACCTGCAAGTACAATAGTTAACAGCAAATTAACCCCAAGTTTTAATGGTGTAATGCCTTCAGGTAACAAAATGTGGACAAAATGTTAATCTTAACTCCCTTCTGTGCACTGTTTGGTGATAATCAAAGTAACAATGCTGAAGATTCATTTTATTTCTACTTCCAAAGGAAAAGGGTAAATGGTTAAATATGTGTTCTCCAATTTGTTCTCCACTATACGTACACCCACACACATACACACACCCCTCAAACTGCACTGACATTTCTTTTTGACCAAAAGAGTAGATCCTGGGAGTAAGTGCAAAATGCAAAATCAACTGACAGAAAATGCTGAACAAACAGCATCATAAAAATACAAAATATTTATATTACTGAACTATTAACAGATGATGTTCTCTGTTTCTTTAAAACTTTGGAACCACATAGCTGATTTCTTAAATCTAGTCCATGCCAGCTTCCAGAACTATTAATGTTTTAGTTAGCTTCATTCTTTGATGCTTCATCAAAATTTTCTACGAGATCTGAAAAAGATGAAGATATTTAATACAATAATGCCCAGTAAGATTACCTTTGTAAGTTTAATGAAAATGCATATAATTACAGGAAAGGTTAAGTAGTACTTAATTACACTTAGGGAAACCATTGCTTTATGGGCAGATTTCAAAGGGCTTTAGAAAATACTGTTTGTTTAAACATACACAAAGAACTAGAAATGCAGAAACACTCCAACAGTGAAAATTCTAACATTAAGTGATTAAGAGCTCATTTTCAGAAGTGCTCTACTAGCTGCAGTTGAGTTTTGAGCATCAGCATTCTTTAAAGAATGCCTGACGTCTTAGAGAATTTAGTTTTACGCAACATCACAAAGAAATAAACCAGTGCCAAGGCAGGAGGAATTGAATCTCCTGTCCACATGTATGTTGTTTTAGCTAACACACCATTCTGATGGATACAGCAGAATGTGGTGATTGATAAAGTAGTTATTCGCTGACAAATTAAGAACTTCCCATATTTACTTTCAGACACTGACAGAAGCCTTTTTTCTTCTACTACAGAAATAAAAATTCCCACTCCAGACCCTGATATAAAAACAACCTGGTAACTATGCCAATTATGTCACTTATCAGTCCTAACTCCTGTTTGGATATTTAGATGCCTGTTCAACCTCACTGAAATTATTTTAACCTGGTTTCACTCAATACTTAAGGTACTTGCACAAGGTAATCCCTTTTTCAAAAGCTGGAATCCCAAATCATGTTTTAATGCTGTCCTACATAAGAAGCCTCCCTTAGCAAGCAAGGAGTATAATCACATCAAAAGCTACATATTTAAGCTAATAAATAAAAATATTTATATATTAAGTGGACATAAAAATGTGTATGTGCCTACCTGGGACATCATCATCTTCTTCATCAATATCTTCCGATTTTGGTGCTTTACTATCCAACACTAAAAAAAGAAATTTGGTGCTGAGTTCTCATGATACAGAATTAGGGACACTCACACAACAAAATGAAAACCATACATGTGAAAAAAGCAAGCATTTCCCCAATCCCCAATAGCGACAAACACCCAAATGACCAGGTATTGAGAGTTAACAGCATGACCAAAAGGTTTCCTTGAGGACACAGCAAAGTATTAGCAGAGCCATTTTCAGATGCTATGGGGTATTCACACAGAGCTTGCAAAAGATCAAATGATAAAGAAAAGCCCCAGCATGACTCAATCTTATTAGTGAAGTCACGTGTTTCAATGCAACAATAACGTGGTACCCGATCAGTGACCAACATATCATATGATTCAAATACCAAGGGGCCACAACTGTAGGAAAAGTATTTCCATATCAACTGTTCTGCATCAAACCTCGTCTCTCTCAGTCCCAAGTAACCTAGAGAAATGCAAGAACTAAAAAAATAGAAGTATTTTTTCTCATTGGTCTGATTTCCTGTACTACCTAAAGAAAGCACAGCATCTACTGGGACTGACATTGCATCAAAAGAAATATGCTTACGATGTTATCTCTAAATTTTAAAAGGTATTTCACACATTACTAAAGAAGAAAAACTAACACTTTACTTTCACTTAAACTCTGAACATGAATGTGGAAGAAATTCAAATTGATCTAAAAGATCAACTATTTGTTGAAAACATTAGCACAGGTGATGTATGTTCCAGTCCAAACACAGATAACTACACATCCAACTACAGCAACCTGAATGGCCGTAACAATCTAACCTGGAACTGTACCTAATCTTCATTTTTTAACTAAAATTACAGTATTAGTTATATTACCTACACCCCTCCAGCCATGCTCTCAAGGTTTTAAAATTAATAGAAAATAAAGGATCACATGCATAACTGTGATTTGGCTTTTTTATTTTTCCACTAAAACTTTGATTTTTAACTAGTTTTTTTAAGTCTTGGTTGAATTCCAAAGTAAATTGTAGAACAGAAGAACATATTTCTTCTTCTATAACTCCAATGGAAATATGTTTTTAATGAACAAAGAAAACTGAATAGATTCCCTGACAAAAAGAACTGGTTGAGTTTTTCCAAGTGAAAACATGAATGTGCTTTCCCCGCAGCCTTCTGCCACACACAGCTGTACATCAGCAATCACAGCATGCCAGACTTATCTACTTCTTTTAAATCAGGGCCTGCCTATATAATCTTGAATCAACAAAGATTAAAAAAAAATTCTTCCCCCACCCTCCACTTCCACAACAGTGGCAAATGAGTGAAAGCACACACATTTATGATTACTTTTTAAGTCACATGCTGGTGTTAAATTTGGGTTAAAACTTTTAGTACTTCGTATGTCCTTTAAATCAGCTATGAAAGACGCCAAAAAGACCTACCTTGTCTTGGGAATTGTTCAGCTAACTTCCTGAGACTGGTTAAGCTGTCAGCACCAAGCTGGCTTAAGATGCCTGGAAGCATTTCTGTGATCGGTTTAGCCTCTGCATGACCAGTAATTGCAAAAGTGTTGGCAGAGAGGGAAGCTTGAACCTTGGGGTTGTTGAAGTGAATAACTGTTCCATCGTCTTTTATCATGTTCACCTGTTTAAATATATTAATAACATTCACCAAAGTGTTGCAGCATCTTGTTACACAAGCATAATAACTAAAATCTAGATTCGAAATATTAAAAATTACAGAACTAGCACTCCTCCTAAAGGATAATATAACCATTAAAAAAGCACCTGGAATTAACGCCATCTAAATTCAAAGCTCCAACAGCAAAGCCTTACCACATCAGGTTAAGCCACTGCCTTTCACAGGTACCTGTGTCACCTACCAGGAAAACATTCCTGCTTCTGCCCATCTGGCAAAGGCCCAGGACTCACACTGGCTCAAGCCAGGGATGCACACACAGCACTGGGGGCTTATGTACCAACGTCTAGAACAGACATCCAATACCTTCCCAATAACTCCATGACGGCTCTTACAACTAAGGACATCACACTGTGATCCTGCTCTCTTCCTCTTCCCTAGCCTTCTGAATCACCAAGAATTATAGTTTACAGCCAGTGTAGTGGCCTGCTTTGCTCCTTCTGTCAGAGCAAAAGACAGAATATATAATCCTATACACTGGCATATTTGTATAGGTCTATGTTATGTTTTTTTAACTTAAAGGGAGACAGAATAGCAAGTTGAAAAGCTTTTTCTTCTGGGCATGGCTAATCTATTATGTGAAGAATAATTCTGACCATAGGAAGAGAGTTCTACCCATCTGACACAACAGTGGTATTAAACTTATGTGAAAAAAATAATAAGCAATGTTTTTAAGTTACAGGGAGAAAAGAGGAATTCAGAGCTAAATACAAGATCTAAAATACAAAAACATCTAAGTTCTCAATCCTCATACAGCAGCAGAGTTCCAAATATGTTTAGAACAGGAAATCCAGGTGTGTTGCTTTCCTGCAAAACTAAGCAATGTCCTGTCCTGTGCACACAGGGAAATGGTAAAGGCTTCAAGCACAGCCATCCTGTTACCTAAAAGCCTCTTTTAAAATGACACAAATGCGTTACTCATGTTTGACTCAACATTACTCTTCTATCAGCACGAAGCTCACCAAGGTCAACTTGTATTCACTTGAATAAAACATTCCGCAATTATGTCTCTTGCTATCAAGGTAGAAACATTTTGCATCATCTTCCTACACACTGAGATATTTAAAATCCTTAATAACTGTGTCTGAATAAAGATCCTGTGCTCTGTGCAGAAAAAAAACCCTGAACATACACTAAGAGGAACCGTGTCCTTCAGTTCATATAGCTCAGCATATTTGTATTAAGCTTAAGAAAATAGACAAACTGAAGTGTTTCTGTAACAGAGGTCTGAAAACTTACAGGCAAACCACACTGAATCTGCATTTGCGTTTGGAAGGGAGGAATGCACTTAAGACTTCTGCATGCACCTTGCAATCCTGCTTCAATTAATTAATCACAGATTAAATATTGCACTTCTTTAACTAAGTAGTACTACAGCAACACTGAGTTCATGATGGAGGAACCTCCTCCTCCTCCTCCTCCCATGTGTGAGTATCACTCTCTACACTGTTACAGAAAACATGTTTTATTAAAACATGTAAATTAGAGGTATTCAAGGAATATCTGAAACCTTCACATTCCCACTTACATTAACACAGAAGCTGCTTCTGTAGAGTCTCTGTAGTGTTTTAAAAAACATCTCCTGTAACTACTGCAAACAATTCCAGCAATTTTTGTGTAGTAAAAGGTCCTAATTTTGATCATACAGACTCAAGTTCCTACCCAAGGTGTTTCTAAACTTTCCTTCGTATTCTGCACCACACTTGCTCTAGATGTGCCTGCACAGTACATGTACTTTTCCTGCTTTTCTCTTTATAGCAGGGATTCAAGTTCATAGAAGTCAAGAACGAAGAGAAGTTTTGTTCTGCAATGAATGCAAGACACACACAGAGCAGAGAGCTTACTCCCTCCACCACATACTGCCTGGCAACAGAACCTTCAATTTTCCTTCTCCAGGTATGTACACGTTTGTGTCAATGAGACAACAATAAATCAAACAACTTTATCTCTCGCTAATCACATCTCTATGGTTTTGCTTGGAAGATAAAATTGTTGTCAAAACCAAAAGCAAACCCCACCACACCACCACCAAAACCACAGAGTGAATTTAATTTCAAACAGGAAACACCTATTTTTTCACTATACCTCTTCAATGCCAGCGATATTATTTACTGCCAGTTTTTTGAGGGAACTCTGAAGTTTTTTGTCATCAGCTGTAGCTGTTCTGTGCACCACCTTCTTCTTTCTGCGAGCTGTTCCCTGGGAAAGAATCAAGAGACAACAGTCAGCTCTACTCAAGACCTCTCAATGCTAATTGCAAAAGTCATGCCACAGTCCGAGCAACATCTTTCAACTTATGAGGCATTTCTGTAGACAAAACCACTTCTCAACTTATTTCCTTTTCCTACAGCTTTGGCCATCATTCCCAATTTTAAGTTTTTTCTTAAGCATAAAAGACCAAAGAAACACCAAACAACAGCATATTTTCCCTTGCACTAAACCAGACTACAAAAATATTACTTAATATTAAGCAATACATAACCAAGTTTCCTCAAGATATTTTTTCCAAAACAAAGCACAAATACAGTGATTGAAAAGGTTACACTTTGGCAACCAAATCATTAACATTTTCAAAGTGTTCCACAGATGGCAGTTTTGGAAGTCCTACTTTGCAAACTTTGATGCAATCATCCCTACGGCAGGGCATGAGCACCCATACTGAACAAACTACATGTCTTTTTATTGGTCATATTAACTACCCACTGGCTCAGAGAAAAGAAACAGCTCAGAGCACAGCCAGTGATGGGAGCGGGCACAAAGGAAGAAAATCCCCAATAGGGAGACCAGAAAGGCAGAACTGGAACGCCCAACAGGTGAGCTTAGCTGGAGCTTTCACAGGTCACAACAAGTCACTGAATTAAAACAATGCGTGCACACTGGAAACTGCTCATCCAGCAGTTGTGAACTGAAAGAAGCTTGCATTTCAGGTAGCTGCGCTATGGGCCAGATCAAACAAAACCTGTAATGGTCAAGCCTCAGAATAATTTTTTTCTTCCCTTTCTATGAACTTCAACCTATGTTTTCAAAAGTACCTCTGGTAGTTTTCTTACCTTTCCTCCTATTCGGACCTGTGCTTGAAGCTTGGCCAGTTTTTCCTGGTTCATAGTGCTACGTCTAAAGAGCAAGAACAAGTTCAAGTTAACCATCAAAACAGTAACAAAAAAAAGTCACACTCCATTTTAAGAGTACTCTTACAATTGCAGCGGGTTTTTTAGACTTCTAGAACATGACCCAAAACAGTGTGTCAACAAATACACATAAACAGAGCTTTAAAGCCACACCACCTAAACAATCCACAGTGGTCCTGCAGTAGGAAGGACCTGCATTTAGCTGAAGCGTCTGTGCCACAATGAGGCAACTCAACAGGACATTTTATTCTTCATCAGGCCGAGGAACTCATTTCCAGGATGCCAGTTTACTGAGGGAAGCATTTAACTGAATTACTAACTCCAACCAGACCCAAAACAGCACATACACCACAACTGAGTCTGGGAAAACACCCTTTATCTTTACGAGGGCTCAGGGACAGATTAATCACTAAACTACCTGGAATAGTATTCATATGATGAACCCATGATACTTAAACTAATGAGCGAGATCCAAATTCTGTGAAGTTTGTGTACGGACGTATTTGCTACATGAACGTCTCGTAGCTCTTCATCCAGTACAGTGACTGGGAACTTAGTCCAGTGCTTCTCCCACGGGTCAGGTGGGACCTTTAAAGGCTGAAAGCCCTGAAAACCCATAATGGGTGAAAAACGCCTCAAACCTTCCAGAAAAAGGAATGCGTTTCGCTGCTCTGCTCCAGCAATTCATTAGTGATCCCTGGAATGATGGGGAAGTCTCCGCATGTGCTTTGTGCCGGGAACGACGGGGAGCGGAAGAGCAGGAGCTAGGGATGGATCGAAGCACGGAGGGACCTCGCGGGACCGCGGGAGAAGAGGCTCAGGGTGGCTCGCTGGGCATCCCCAGAGCACGGGGAGCGGGAGGGGAACACAGCTTATCCCTCAGGAGCCCGTGTAACCGCGACCCCAGGGTAGAGCCGCAGCCCCGCGAGCCAGGGCAGCCCCCGCACAAGGGGGTCGCTCACTCGGCCTCTCCTCAGGGAACGGCCCAGCGCGGCGCAAGGGGACAGGACCAAGCTGCCGCGGCGCCCCGGCCGCCTCAGAACAGCAGGGACGCGGCAATACCAGGACACGGAGACACCGGGACGCAGGAACAGCGGGCCCCCTCACCTGAGCGCGGCGGAGCCCCCGCTACCAACACGCGGCGAGAACAAGATGGCGACCGAGGAAGGAAAGAGAGGCGCACAGAGAAAGGAAGCGTCGCACCACGTGAGGGCACCGACCCGCCCGCGCATTGGCGGATCCGCCCACTCGTATTTACATAGAGGCGGGGGCTGGGCACGCAAGGCCTCCTGGGACTTGTAGTCTCCAGGGAGCAGCACCCGCCGGTACCCCGGGGCAGGGAGTGATGCCCGGTGACCCAAACCCGGGACGCGGCGCTTCCAAACTCGTCAACACTCGCTCTGTCCCACTCAGCAAAACCTCCCTCACACACTGCGCTTGCGGTCGGTTTTGCGTTCCTGACAGCAGGGCAACTCTGGAGAGCAGCGCGACAAAGGGTTTATGTGCGAAGGAGAAAATAAACCAGAGACCACCCCTCTCCCACCGCTGCCTGTTCCCGTCGGGATAACGCTGGGGTTTGCCCAGGGGGAGTGACCAGGGCTCTAGGGCCCCGATGTGATGACCACTGCCCTGGGGCTCCCGGCTCCCTATAAGGAGCCAAGCTCGTCCTGAGCCCCCCGCACCCTTCCCGCCGGGTGCCTCCCCCGGCACCCCCGGGCCGAGCCGTGAGGGCGGCGCACCGCCCACATCCGCCACACATCACTTCCTGGGCTTTAAAAAACGGAGGAAAAAAAAAAAAAAAAAAAGAGGAAAAAGAAAAATCCGGCTAAGCGGGTCCTGTCCTGTCTGGAGGTTCGGGGCCGTACCCGGGTGCCGCCGCTGCTCGCGCCGACACCATGAAGGCTCAGCCCGCGGTAGCCTCCGTCTTCTGCCTGTGCCTGGTGCTGGCGGCCTGCGCCGCCTCCGCCGCGGGAGGGCTCGGAAAGGGTCAGACAAACGCTTTCTTCGGGCTTTCCCCAACTTCTGTCCCCACTTGGGGCGGGTCCGGTCCCCTTAGCCCGTGGGGGCCGTCGGGCGGGAGCAGAGAGCGCAGCTTCGGGGTCTGGAGGTGCGGGGGGGGCTTTGCGGGGTCTTCGCCGTCGTGGTTCGGTTCTGGCTGAACCCCTTCTGAGGGGCGCCGCGGAGCCCTGGGGGAGCAGCCCCTCGGTGCCCCCCGTGCCGAG
Organism: Struthidea cinerea; assembly: GCA_013397865.1. Lineage (NCBI taxonomy): Eukaryota > Metazoa > Chordata > Aves > Passeriformes > Corcoracidae > Struthidea > Struthidea cinerea. The sequence continues at coordinate 2,464,664 of VZTI01001584.1, read as the reverse complement.
TGCCGCGTGCCTGCCCAGCCTCCGCCGGGCTCCTGGCAGGCGATGAATGGCCCTTCCCTCCGCCCTGGGCTTCCCTTGCCCTTCGTGACCGCTCCTCACCTCGCTCTTGGCTTGCCCAGGTTCCTTGTCTAATTACCGTGTCTAATAGCCCGGTTCACCCGGGGCCTGAGCTTCACCCCAGGTGGTGGCTTTGCCGTAGAGGTGAATCTCCTCCTCAAGGCTGGTTGTAGCCAATTTGATCAATGACAGCAAAGCTGTGGTGTGGATCCCAGCCAGCCATTCACCCTTTAATTCCCTAGATGACTTTCATTAAAAAGAAACACTCTGTAATGTGTTGGGCAATGCTTTTAAAAACGTACCGAAGCTCGCCACAAAGTGGGGTTTGTTTTAAATATAGAAAAGCTTTTGAAAAGTGTTTCCCAGCTAGAACAATAGAAGATTTTCCCTGTTTTAACATTTTGGCCTTTGACTGGAATAGCTGACGTGTCAATATTCTGGGTAAACGTGACTTCTGCTAATCCAGCTGGTTTTTGAGCTGGTACAAATGTAGCCCTGTGTCCAAGGCTACCTCAGCAGCTGCTGTGTGGGTGTGCAGGGACATGGACGAGGCATCCCCACCCCGCTGCGAGCTCATCTGTTTGATGTGTTGCATCACGTATGTTCACAGTTGCTCATATCAGCAGAGAAGATCAGGTAACACAAACACTGTGCCACTGTCCACACCTCCCAGATGCTGAACTGAGGTGCCCCGAGGACTTGGCTGACGGCTGTTTAGGCTTTCTCCAGCTTCTTTGCCATAGTCATCTACTGGAGACAATGTCCACTTTCCCCTGTGTCAGCACTGGGCAGTCTGTGGCTCCTGATCTCTGTGTAGCTCCCGAAATCTGCTCCCCTCAGCACCCTGGGCATGGCGGGTTGCTGACTAATCCAGACCTTTAGGGATGGGAAGGGGCAAGCCGAGGTTCATGTTTGGCCAACCAGCATAGTAATTGTTAATTACTGGAGCCAAGGTGTTCCAAGAGAATTCCTCTTTATACAGCTCCCGGATCTCCTTCATCTCAGCTCTCCAAGTGGCTTTTGGCCACGTGCTGTGTTGGCTACCAAAAAAACCCAGAACCCTGGCAGTTGCTGCTTTGCAGCTGTTAAACATGCACTGACTCACTCTTAAGTCAATTGACAGAACAAGACTTGTTATCTGGATGCCAGATAAAATATTTCCTGCGTCATTCAGTCACTGTAACACTCAGAAATCTGTGTAATGGTGTTCTTTCTTGCTCTTCAATGATATTATCATCAGCAGGAATACTCAGCATAATAGCTTTAGAGCAATTAATGATTATATATTGGCCTAGGAATTTTTAAGTTTCGGTTTAGTTCGCCTTCAGTGGGATTTAGGAAGCCAAATGCTGACATGTTTAATTTGTCACTCATCAGATAATAAATGTTCACAGATTGAAAAAGAACGGAGAATAATCAGAAGGCACTTCAGTTTTAATATCTGTTTGGGGGATTTTAGTGTCATTTACATACATATATAGAAATATTCATGAGCATGGTATGTTTTTGTTAATTAATTTCAGTGGGATTCCTCATATGACTGTGTGGGTTGTAAGTATTTGCAGAAGTCTTTCCAGAAGTGGGGCTATAGTTGGCTTTAAAAAAAGAATATAAAATGAGTTGAAAATACTCTTGAGGGTTGGGCTGTTTTCCTCTGTTAGCTGACATGTTAAATTATGCAGCATTTATAAACCCTTCTCTCTGGCAGGTTTTGGAGATCATATTCATTGGAGAACACTAGAAGATGGGAAGAAAGAGGCAGCAGCCAGGTATGTTTGCTAGATTTAAATACAGAAATGTGTCTTCAGAAGCATTCACAAAGGTTCTATTTCAGCCCTAAATTTAACCACAGAAAAGAGTCTCTATTAACAAAAATGAGGCTGGTTTAGGAGACTCTTCAGATCCCTACAGCTTATTGGAGAGAAAATACAGAATTTTGTTAACTTTGCCAAGGCACCACCTAGGTTTAATCACTGCAGTCTAATTAAATGATTGAAGCCCTAGCATGTCTTTGAAACAAGAGAATAATTATCACAGTAAAGAAAGATACGGTTCTCAAGCACACAAATGCATGTGTAAGTGGTGCTCAATCCCCTTGAACTCAGCAGTGCTGAGAGCTTCCCTGAAATTCCCTGTGCCTGTATAGAGGAGGCCTCAGCATGAGGTATTTTGTTTCCATCTGCAGAAAAAATCTGGAAGTTTCAAACTGTAGTGAGCTGACAGAACCTGATTTGGGTTAAGCTTAAACTCTAAAGAGAACACTCTGAAAAGGTGAAAAAATGACATTTTGTTTTCTTTCTCAGAGTTTCTTGTGGGTTTTTTTTTTGTTAAAATGCAAGCAGAATGGCATGCTTATAAATTCTACTTGTATTTTGACTTTATAACCTAGATCTGACAATGCTGACATGAGCAGAAATTCCTTATGCCTTCCAGGTTTGCTGTTTAATTTAGTTCTGCTCTCAAACTGATCCATCTGGCGAGTTCTACGCTCTTGTGCAGAGATTGAATTAACCCAGATGGTACACTTCAGAAGTCTTACAAGTTTTTGTAACTTGATGTTTTAGAATTTTTGAAAAAAAAAAAAAAAGTAGATTATTTCAGTATCTACAGTTATAATTGTAGCATTGTTTTGCAGTGCAGCAGAGAAAGCTTTAAAATAAGACAGAGGAGGGTGGGAGGGATGGCAAGGTCTGAGATCTCAGGTTTAGGCATGATGAGTGTTCCTGCTTAAAAAGACACTGCAGCAAGGGATGGGATGGATGTGAGCTACATTCTCTCCTTTCTTTGCTGATGCACAGATCTGCTCGCTGATTTGAGCTGGGCAGCATTTGAGTGTTATTAAATTGAAGGATTGGGAGAAACTACTAATAGCAAAGAAAATATAAACCTAAAAAGTACTTTTCTTCCCCTAAATCTGACCATAAATCAGGAGATGAAAAATTACACGAAATTATCTGGGATGCATCAAGTGAGATGCACTAGAGCCGGTGGTCTAGGAAGTTTCAAGCCTTCGATTTCAGTTCTGTAAACTGCACAATGTCGGGGGATGCTGGGGACTTCTCGGTTTTAAGTTCCCTGCGGGCGAGAGCGGGGTCCCGGCGTTCCAACAACTGCTGCGATGGCGTTTTTGAGCCGGACGCCTCGCAGGACGGTGTCGCGGTGCCAGAGCCGTGCTGGGGGGAGGCGATTCCCCGCGCCCGTTGGGAGGAGGAGCGCGCCGGGGGCCGCGCGGGGGCGGCCGTGCGGGGCCTGTCCCGGGCGCTGCGCGGGGCCGGGGCGGGCTCTGGGTGTGTGTGACCGGCGGAAGCAGTCGCGCCGCGTCCGGGTCGGGTGCCGCTGGCGGGGCGATGCCGCTGGTGGTG
>VZTI01001584.1:2448142-2461034 GCA_013397865.1 Struthidea cinerea | reverse complement strand
AGCCGCCCTTCGAGGAGCCCGACCCGAGCTGCCGCTGGGACTCGCCGCTGTTCACGGTGCGCGGGGAGGAGCCGCTGCCGCTGGGCGCCATCCGCGCCGCGCTGTTCGAGAGCGCCCCGCCGCCGCCGCACCGCGCCACCCGCACGCAGCCGCTGCAGTCCTGCGGCTTCCTGCACCAGCTGGACCGCGTCACCCAGGACGTGCTGGCCGCCGTCCTGGCCGCGCAGAGGAGCGGGGCCCAGCCCGGGGAGACCATCCGCGTCCCCGGCGTGGCCGAGGGGCTGGTGCTGAGCCGGCCCGTGAGCGTGGCCGAGCTGAGCCGGCTGCGGAGGCAGTTCATCAGCTACACCAAGATGCAGCCCAGCGATGAAAACTTGCCCCAGCTGGCCAGCATGTTCCTGCAGTACCTGAGCCGCAGCATCCAGTGAAGTATCACCTGTGCCACCCAGCAGTGGCGGTGGTCTGGCCCCGAGGTACTCGCAGGAGGAAGGATGTGCCTTCAGGCACAGACCCCGCAGAGCCTGCGTCCCACCGGTCGGGGATCGGATCCCTTGGCAGCAGCAGCTCTGGGAAGATGGGCACTGTGTCCCTGCAGCAGCCGAGCCAGCTGCATCGCTGGGAGGATCTCTAGTGAAGTAGTTCCCACCCTTGTGTTCTCCCCACTGGCATCTTGCGAAAAGGAGAGCTACTGGTGCATCCCCAAACAAGTGAAGTCTCCTGTGGAGACATAAACCCCAGTAATCAAATAGTGTGACATGAAAGTGCAAAAGGTGATGACTGTAGTGAAAACTTTTCCCTCCACATTGGCATGTGTATGCCTGGAATAAGAAGATTGTTTTTCCTGGGCTGCCTCCAGATAATGTCAAACTGCAGGAGAGACTTCAGGTCCCGAACTGGAACAGGTTGTATTTTTAGGATGTGACTGTTTCAAAAAATCTGACTGAACCCAAGAGAGGTTTGCAACTCTGCACTGCAAGAGGGTGCTGGCTTAACAAACTCGAACTACTCTGTTTCAGGTGTAATAATAAAATGTGTGCCTTAATTGGAGTAAAGTCTTAATTTACCTGCAGGACTGTTTTACTGAAATAATTTGCCATGTCTTTTTTCTTCAAGGTCATCATTATACACCCTTGAAAACACAAATTGCTTAAGACTGAGTGCTCTCATACAAAAAATGAGCCAAGATGACAGTGTCTGTTCTGTGTGAAACTCATAAGTCTGTACCAGCTGTGATGGGTAGCTAAGTTTCCAATAATTTTGGGTACAGCTTCTATAAACTCACTTTCTGGTGGATGCTTCATTCTAATAAATTATGGCTTTTGGTTTTAATTGTACATGTAGTGCTCCCTGGGAGGAAATGGTAAAGAGGGGCAGGAAGGGTTACTTCAGTTACAGTGTCTGTCTGACACACCAGCTGCTAAAGGGATTTATGCATTGCAGAACTGAGAAATGACTACAAAAATGTTTTAATGTAAATAAGTTTATCTTACCAGTGAACAAAGCTGAGAAAACAATTATTTCAAACCTCTGTGAGTTCTCACTGACTAAGAGTTGGTATTTCAAGGACGTGAGCACTTTCATTTAAAATCTGCTTTTAAAATTTCTCTTCAAAAAGTGTGTTGCAGTACCGACCACCAGACAGTTAACTCTTTCAACGTGAATCACTGATCCTTGGTGATAAGAACAATCTCAAATCCAGTCTTAAATCTAAAAAAGAAGCAAAGTAATTTTGGACTCTATAGAAACAATGACAAGAAGTGGTTTTTCATCATCAGGGAGAGGGGCACTGAAGCAATGCAAGCTTTACTAGGGAAGTGTGTATTCTTTCTCCTTACTGCAAACAGATATAAAGGTGATGACATATCAGTTAATTATAGATGGGAAGCTTGTGTTTGAACAATTCCAAATGCTAATGGCTTCCTTTCCAGCCTTTTCTCGTTCTAAAGTTCATTACTGAACACTGCTAAGTAGAGATTTCCTTTCATACCTACTTACAGCTAAAGAAAAACTCATACATCAGTTTTGCTACTAATTAATGTAGTTGTTTTTGTGTGCAAAGGTGTTAATAATTTCTGTGTATGAAAACTTGACTATTTTTACCCCCTAATATGGTTCAGAGTTTACAGTAGGAGAAAGCTTACAGTTTGCTTTGCTTGGCATATCCAGAAAGAAGTATCCACATAGGGTGTTCTCTCCAGATTTCTTCCTCTCCTTCACCTAGTTTTAGGCTGTTCTTACTGTTCTGGAAGCCATATCATTATTGTATGGAAACTTAACCTCTGGGTAGCATAGCTAGTAAAGTTAAATGAATTATTTGGAAAGAGAGAAGGCAAAAATCACTTTGGTCCTTTTGCATTGCACTTTAGGCTGCAGGTCCTCACAGGCCTCCTCTCATTCTTAGTCCTGGCACCTGACACATCCATCACAATTAGTTTCAACATACAAATGTGTAGGAAGCCATGCAGGCAGCCAGAGGGTTTGTTGGGTTGTTGGGTTTGGTGGTTTCTCAGTGGAGGACCTTAGTCACAGGAGGTGACTGAGACATGTGGGCTGTAATGAGGAGGGAGATGGATTGTCACCCACTGCATTGCCTTAAGCAGCCATGAAAATCCATCCTGAGATCTCTCAAGCAGCTGCTGTAATTAACCATTTCCAGTAATCCAGGGAAAAAAAATCATGACCAGTTGTGTATCCGAGAAATCTAAACTAATAAGAGAAAGTCTCTTCCTCTACACAAGCAGTTATTGACTGGCAGCTATAATAAATTATTATATTACATGTTTTAAGATCGGGAAAACTTTTTGCAAGACAGTCTTAGAGCACCACATAATCTCTACATCTCACTTATTTCCTGTTACATTTAGCTTTCGAGGAAGCCTTGACTGTTAAAATGTACATGTAATAGAATTTCTTTGACAATTTTCTTTTTTCTTTTTGTTAGTGGTTTGCCTCTTATGGTTATCATTCACAAGTCCTGGTGTGGAGCTTGCAAAGGTGAGTGCATTAAATACTAGAGCTTGCTGAAATTTCTCATGAACCTTTGTATACAAGTCATGTAGCCATGAGAAATGTGAACTTTGCATCCAAAATGTAACCAATGGTATTTGTATTTCATTGAGTGGCATAATATGGCAGTGCCATAGCAAACAAACAAGCTGGGTGTGTGGCTAAGTCTTAAAGGATGAGGTAGTTGAGTGGAAGTGGTGGTTTACAGCAGGATTTCTGCTTCTGTTGCACTGGATCAGATACAACCACCTGTGTTTGTTGGGCAGGCTTTATCCCATGGCTGCCCAGCAAGAATTGCTTCAGGTACCTCGTGTTCTGTGCCTGGCTGGAAGGGTTGGGTACATACATTTCATTTACTCACTGCTTATTGAAAAGTGCCACCTCTCCAGAGGGAGGGATGAAGTGGAGATTTTGATACTGACCTGAAAATCTGAAATGTTTTCCACTGGTTTTACACACCTCTTATTTTATTTTTTTTCCTTAGCTTTAAAGCCAAAGTTTGCTGAATCCAAGGAGATCTCTGAACTTGCCCATAATTTTGTTATGGTCAACCTTGAGGTAGGCTGCCCTCTGCTCTGTATCCATGTTCTGCGTAGTAATGAAGCATTTGGAATCTGACTCAACTGGTTGCATCCTGTTTTGTGTACATCCTAAATCCTGCACTCCTGAAAAGGCATTCAGGATTGATTGATAGAACTCATTGTTTTAAAAAAACTTTTCTTCAGTCTGGCTATTTTAATTGTGTTTATAAACCTGGCTCTCTGCCGTTGTCTCTTCAACAGTTTGTACCTTGTGTGATTCAGTTCCACAATAAAGGAATTTATGTTCGTTCTCTCAGTACATATCAAACATTCCTATACCAGAGTGGGGTGGGTAATGCAAATTGACAGACCAGAAAAAATACTGTTTTCACAAAGGATACTTAATTTTCTTTCATTTGAGAGTGGAGGATACTGCAGTTACTTAGGATCTGTTCAAGATGTAAATTGCTCAGGGTGGAAGGAATCTGAAGGCAATAACTTGTTTCTGTAAAAAGCACCGTGTTTTGTTAGTTATCTTGCTAATATCTTCCCTCTCTCCTGCCTTGCTGTGTAGGATGATGAAGAGCCAAAGGATGAAGCCTTTAGTCCTGATGGAGGTTACATACCCAGAATCCTTTTCATGGGTAAGGCATCCAGAGCTGTTGTGTCCACTCTTCAGCACTGGGTTCCTACTCTTTCCACCTAAATTTCACATTGGATTTCTTGTTTCATAGACCCCAGTGGAAAAGTCCATCCAGAAATCATAAATGAGAGAGGAAACCCCAGCTACAAGTATTTCTATACCAATGCTGATCAAGGTATGTGCCAAGTAGTTTGAAGTGCATTTTTAGTGAGATGCAGCTTTGGCAGTGGAGAAAAATGATGGTACTTTGAAGTACCATAGCTGGGAGTGGTTAAATACGGTGTGAGTGAGTGGTTCTCTAATGCCTGAGGAACCATATTCAGGATCATGATTCACCTTAATGCCTACTAAAAGTCTGTAGGACCTAATTTTGTCTCCAGTTGTGGCATAGGAAATCACGGAATTTGCATGATCCAGCTGCACATAATTGGGAAAAAGGTGCTGGACTGGTTTTTTTCTTACAGATTAATCTGTTGATCTACATTCTGTAAATGTGTTGTTTTAAAACACTTTCATTACCAGTTCACCTTGATGTTTTCACCCTGAGATTAATAGTTGGTATCTCTCTGTAATCTTTCAGTTGTCCAAGGCATGAAGGAGGCCCAGGAGAAGCTGACAGGCGATGCTTTCAAACAAAAGCACCTGGGAGATGAACTATAATGAATACACTGAATGATACCTTTTTATCGCTTCAAAACTAAGAGGAAATGATTAAGCAGACCAAGAATGTAGATGCACTGAAGGGACATAATTCCCCTGTCAACGATGTTAGGTTAAACCCTGTTTGGAGTTCACACACACACAACAGTTACAGTGTTTTCTCTGCCTGGCAGTTTGCACTGGGATGGTTCTGTGCAAGTGGGTAATCTGCAAACACATCTCTGTGTGTTTGAGCAACCACTAATATTTGGTGTTAAAAGGGAGGTGTGTAGAAAAACACTATTTGAGGACAATGTGATGGGAAAAACTAGAAGTAGCCATCATTTTGACACTTAATCAGGGTTGAATCTCTCTTTTCTCACTGGTGTTATGTGATCCCATAGTTTCTCCTGGGCATTCCCATCACTGGGGCATGTTCCTGGGCCAGTTGTTTTCTAGATATCCAAAACCATGAATTCTGCTGCTACAGCAAGTAGAATACATTTCATGAATGTCCAAGTAGCATGTGAATTATCAGCTCTGCAAATGTATTTTTGTGTAAAACTGTGTGGTTCATCTTTTTTTGCCTTTGGGCAGAAATTTAACTTTTTCCTTATGCACTCACCTTTTGATTGTTCCATCAAGTGAGGGTGGGTTATGTTGAAGCTTTATGGGGTTTCCCCTTTTATTCTTTGAATGTTTTTGGTGAATGCCTTGCCATCACATTGTACTGTATTTTTGTACCAGGGTGAAAAAAATTAAACCTTTTTAAACATAAGCATGCAGTGTTTTGTGGTTAAGGGCATAGCTTTACATTCTTAAGCATGGGGGCATATATTTTTGTTTGTGTTGTGGTGGTTATTAATGTTGAATGTCACAGCTGAAGGTTTCTCCTTTTTATAATTAAAAAACATCAATTGCTTTACCATATAACTACAATTCAGCCATTCTTACGCTACCCACGCTGTTGAAGGCAATGTGTTTATTTACTAGAACTGAAAAGAAAAATAGAGAGCAGTAAAATCAGCCCTCTTGGCCTGCTGGGGACACTTTTTCTAATGCAGCCCAGCATGCAGTGGGCTTTTGTCACATGGGTGCATTGCTGGCTCATGGTCAGCTTGTTCTCCACCTGGATTCCCATATTGTCCTGTGCAGCAAAACAGATTTCCAGACTGTACTGGTGCACAGGTTGTTCCTCCCCAGGTGAAGGACTTTGGATTTCCTTTTCTTGAACTTCTGACAATCCTCTCTGCCCATTTCTGCAGCCCGTTGAGGTCCTCAGTGGCAGCACAACCACTGTTACCTGGATATCAGCTCCTCTCCCCAGCTTTGTATCATCTGCCAGTTTGCTCAGTTAGGTGTTAAAAAGTACCAACCAAGGGTACTCCGCTAATGATGAGCCCCTTTTAGCCCAGCAGTTCTGCTGGTTTTCCATCCACCTCACTGCCCATTTATTTAGGTTGTACTTCATCAGTTTGTCTATGGGGATGCTTTGGGAGACAGTGTTGAAAGTCACAGTAAAGCCAAAGTAAACACCACCTACTGCTCTCCCCTCAGCCACCAAGTTAGTAATCTAAAGCAAAAATTCCTGTCCAAAAGACACTTGCCATAACTTCCCATAACAAACATGGAGATAATTTTCTACAGATACTTTTTGAAGAACTATCTGAGGACATTAGGTGGGGAAAATTGTTTTATACAATAAACCCAGCTTGTCTACTGAGTCCATTTTTACTGTTCAGCAGCATTAGTTACTTTCCAGACCAGCCTGTCTAAGGAATTTTAGGCACCAAAACTCAACTGGGCACTAAAAGACAAAGACTCAGTGGAAATAATGGGATTATTGCACATTGCAATTACCCTGCTCAGCTGCTGAAAGTTACTCTACAGGCTTTATCCTCTGCTTCTCCTGCAAATTGTCCAATAAATTAACGATGGAATTGAATTCAGCAGCTACTCTCAAGTCATATCAGCCTCAAAGTAAATCTATGTAAGCCTTAAAAAAGGATTTGTGTTGTGCATAATATTCCTTTTTTCCTCAGCTCTATCAGTTGATCAAATAAAAAATAGTTCCTATCTGATGCTCATTTAATTTAGAGCTTTAGATTGACATGACTAAAAAATCATTGCTATGGCTTTTTTACTTGCCACCAGGGGGAGGACTCTGCGCGTTCATCTGGTATAGGATTCAACAAATCATATTCAAAAAACAATCTCTGATGCAAATTAGCAGGGTGCACCTCTGTGGAATTCCGTGCACGGTTTTGCAGCAGCTCTGCCCTGCTCTTATCTCTGCAGTGAGGCTGCAGCCTGTGAGATGTACACCAAGTGTTCCTTTCTTCGCAAAATGCGCTGATGTCTGAAGCAATGTGGCCTCAAAGTAATTTTGAGAAAGTTCTTCATCCAGAGACATCACCCTTCAGTGACAGGGACAGGCAATGTGCTTCATCCTTTACATTTAAGACCACCCTGATTCAAAGTTATCCTCCTGCATGTGTTCTCTCATGCATCTCCTCTCCTTCAGTACTTCATGCCTTCCAGACTTAATACCTTGGAAGGAAAAATTTGTTTCATTACACTTTGTTCTTCGGCTGCCTCCTTTCTCTCTAATTCTTTCTACCCTCTGTATATTCAGACGTGGTGAGCTGGTACAGCTTCCCTGCCCTCTCTTCCATTTGCTCTTTCCTAGACCATGCTTTTGTCCTCTGTAGCAGGATGGAGCTTTGCACTTGTTGGCCTGCTTGGTGTCTAGCTGGGGTCTCAGTAGAATATGACGTAAGTGCTGTCACATCTTGATTGCTAGGGACAGCTGGTTAACTTGTGTAAAAGCTGTTTCACATCTCTGGATTGCAGGATGAACCTACTTTTGATCTGTCACTCAAGAATTTTTCTCTTTCTTACCTGTTAGTTTTATACCTGGTTTTTTTTTTTTTTTTTTTTTTTGCTATCTCCTACTGCAGATTCTTTACATCCTTCTTCTTTATAATCTTGATAAGGTGGTACAGATGGCTGGCATCTTCTTCTGTGCAGAGGGATCCACCCAGCAGTTGCTTTATGTATGTTGTGTGACTTTATGCACGCAGGCAAGTCCCCAGGGCTTAGAGAAGCTGCTTGCAGGTCAGTGTTTGCTGTAGTTGTGTTTGAAGGTAATGATACACTGCAGCACTGTGTATCAAGCTGTATCACAAGTTACTTGCTCAGTAACCAAGGCCTCAGATTAGTTTGCCCCCATCAGCTTTGTTTCTTGTGCTGCCCATCTGTGTATGACTTGCCATAACTTACATAATAACTTCTTTAGATGCATCTGGAAATCCCCTTGGATTCTCAGCTTCCCCTCCTTCTGTGGTGATAAAAATCCCAAAGACACTTCAAAATTCTTAGTATAGACCCAGAGAACTGCCAGGCGAATCAATCTCATGTAAACAAACATGCTGTCAGTTCCCTTTCTCCCACAAACAACCTACAGAGGAAAAAAAAACCCAAAGTTAATTAGGGAGTGCCTGGATTGCAGCTCCTGTCTGGCTGCCTGGGAGCAGAGGTTGCTTTATGCACCTGAGGCTGGACAGGATTTAAGGAAGTGTCAGCTGGAGACTTGGGAAACCTTCCCTTTGCCATGTTTAGCAGCAGGGAACAAAAGTGCAACAACCAAGAATGCCTGCACGGCCAGAGTGTCCCATCTGTCATTCTGACATGCTGAGTTTAGGAGTCATCTACTTCTTTTACACTTTTGTCCCCATGGCTGTCTGCCTGCCACTGTATCTGTATCAAACTGCTAATGAGCTTCATTCACTCAGAGCTCACTTAGAGCTCCTGTAATGAATAGCTCTGAAGCGAAATATTATTAAAACCCTATGAATATGAGGTCATAAATCCTTGGAGGTGATGAAACTTCCCTTAACTTTTGGCAAGAGGAGAGGTATTTGCATTTACATTACGCTGTGATATTTGTTTGCAGCTGACCTGGTATTATGCCTGCTTGGGTTTGCCCAGCCAGGAGAACCACTCCAGGGCTATTCCTTGACAAGCGTCGCTATAGGTGGATCAAAACTTGAGGCCAGAGGATGGAGATTCAGAAAGCAATAAAGATGGAATTACTCTGAACAGAGCTCTCTCCAGAGTGCGGGATGAAAAGGGGAAGTCACTGCAAATTCATGCTCGTTTCAAAGATGGCAAAGCCAAAAATGAAGTTTCTCTAAAAGGTTGCATCCCCTTTCCAGACAGCTGTATAAGTTGTTTCTGGCACTGACTGGAGAGGGAAGGTTGCTGCCTGGAGGGAAGGAACCAGGAAACAATAATGAAGGTCTGTCTAAATGTTAAAAGTCACTTTGTCTCAAAACTATTTGGCATATTAACCCATTCCCACTTTCCTCCTTGAAGAAACAGGTGCTGATTTGTTAAGCAGTTAGTCAAATAAACTCAGTTTGCTTTTCCTCTCTAAGTTTGTCTAGAGTAAGGTGTGGCTGTGCACAGTTCCCAGGCCTGCCATTGTCCAGGGAGCACCACTCCTGCCATTGCAGCACCAGCCTGGTGCCACCACGTCAGCACCATCTGAGGAGGAGGAATCTCCACTGACAAGTGCCAGCCAGCCCCTGTGACCTGCCACAGGCAGTGGGAACAGGGGCCAAAACTTGAGTGGTCCTCTCCAAGCTGTGAAAAATGTCATAGCACAGTTTTGTGATGGCAAAATCTGCAGTAAGTTCCTTTGATTAGGGGCAAAAAAAATAGAGACCCCAAACTTCTCTGCTCACAGCTATGCTGGAAGCAGGGACTGGCTGACCTGTGCTCACAGCATTCCAGGTTCTGACTCAGAGCAGTGAGAGAGGCTGTTACACACCGTGCCCTGCTGGCTCTCATCCCAGGACGGGGCAGAGACATCAGGCAAAATGCAGGGAGCAGGCAGGATGTGGGAGCAGACAGGATAGGGGGAGCAGGCAGGATTTGGGGAGAAGGCAGGGTACAACCTGGGCACGGGATCTCAAGTGGGTGGGTGCTGCTCCCATGTTCTCTGTTCCTCCAGCCAACACAGGTGTTTCCTCCATTTCCCATGTCTCTGCTGCGATGTGGGGAATGAAGGGGAGCCAACTTCCTAGAGTTTCCACCGTGTCTAAAGGTCATGATCCCATTGTTACCACTCCAAGTCAGGGCAAGGAAGGAGCTGGGGCAGAGTAGAAGGGGCAGGAGTGTGTGGACTGAGTTTGGCTAAGGCTGTAGGTAACTGGCTGCTGATTAGTTATAATTTTCTGGCATACACTAATTTTTGGACCATTTTGCACATGCACAGCATGGAGTAGGTAGATGTGCTGCAGAAATATTAATTGATAAGAACTGCAGATGTTCTCCCTGCTTTTTGAGAGTGCTTCAGGTCACAACATAACATGCTGTGCATAAAAGAAGCTGCACTGATAGCACAGTCAAATTTGGATGTCACTTTATTGTGCTGTTTCTGATACTATGAACAGTGTTCAAAGAGCCATTTGTGAGGATTTGGGTACATTACTGCTGTTAAAGGGAATGAAATTTGCACACATTCTGGGGACACAGCATGGGCCATACATGCTCTTCATTCCACACTGAAGTGGAGAAGCACCTGGATGAGTGCTGCCTGTTCAAGTAAGGAGGATTTTGTTTGTGGGTGGCATGTTTTTACCTGGCTGCCCTGGACAACAGCTGATTTAAGTGTTTCGGTGCTGCTCTTGCTTTAAGAATAAATAAATCAATACGTAAATTGATAAATTTATTTTTTAAAAAAATCCCTTTTTAGAAAAGAGGGTACTGAAAAGATTAGATTTGTTTCTTAAGATCAGTTGCACTCTGTGAGGATGCACTGTTTTGAATTAAAAATGTTGAGAGAGTAGTAGAGTATGTATATTGTGCTTGATAAATGTGCTTTCATGACTGCTGTGAGAGAGTGAGATAGATCCACGTGTCAGAAAACAAGATAAAGCACAGCATCTGCTCTTCCCTTCCACCTCCGTGTGCTTGTGGGAGTTCTTTCCTGTTTCCTTATTTCCACATCTATAAATCTAAAATAAGACCTCCCCCACTGGAAGTTGTGTAAGCAATTCATGACCATACAACATTAAAACCTGGAAGGGAAGTGCACTAGGAGAGCAAAAAATATTCGCTCCATAAATTATAGAAACATGGCTAAACAAAGTGATAGACAGCAAAAATCACTACATATTCTCCTGTCGCCTAATTATCTGGGTGCATTCCTTCTTTTGGTTATCTCTGACGAAGAAAGGGCTTGCATGTAAACACTGGCATCTCAGGGGTGGCATGAAATCTGTAAAAGCCTTTGGAAATTAGGATTGAACAGTGGCTCTGCACTTGTGGCTGCGGTTATGATATGTCAAATCAGGTGATCTCTACCAGCTGGCCAAGTGAGCCTGAGCCATAATGTGTCCTTTGCATTAAAGGTGCAGATGTGTGCCCTTGATCACTTGCATTCTGTGTTGGCGCTTTATAGGGCTATGGGATCACAACGGTTTTCTAGACTGAGCATCAGTCAGCAGACTGAGAGAAAAGCTCTACCCATGCTGGGTTGACAAGAAGTCAGGTTTTGGCAAAGGCAGAGATCACCTATCCCAGAGCAACAAGAGGATTGCAAGGCGCTAGAAAGACTTTTGTAGGTGTCAAGCCTGCTAGGCTGTCTTTGAAATACTTGTAATGAGTTTGGGATTTTGTTATGGTGTTGATTACTTCTAGTTGCCTACACAAAGCTGATACCTTGCTTAAGGCTTAAATCAGGGCCCGGCTTATGTAACAGTAATTTTAGTTGGGGTTTTGATGGCAAATACACATTTTCATTCTGGATGAGGGTAGAAAATTACTTTGATGTTGGGTAGAATTGTCCCCTGGGCCACCTAGCAGATAGCTCCGATTTAAGTAAAATGGAGAAGCTGTATAGTATCTTTGATCTGCAGAGAGAAGAGGCATTCCTTACAGCTGCTCAGCATCTCTCCTGTGATTGTTCCTAAAATGCTCACCTTGGCTGTGTGCTAGTTATATAGCCCTGCTGTGCTCCCTGGCTTTGTACAGTCTCATGATACTTGTAACTAATCAACTGCCCTGGGCAAAACGTAGCGGTAAATCAATTGTCAGACTCCTTTAAAGTGGCTGAACTGTTATAAAGCTCAAGCTGCTCCAAGGGCTGGTTGACCTAAGAGCCAGCCTGAAGATCACTGAAGATCAGAACTGAGGATCAGATGCTGAAGACCACCAGATGTGCAAAAAGCTTTTACAAGTGGACAAAACTATCCCTGTGCTGTGTGGGCAGTGTCCGAGCTGTCAAAGTGCTGCACATCAAACACAAAGGCACAATGAGACTGAGCAGAAAGCAGCAGTGCTCTGGGGGACGTAGCAGGGTGAAGGGACATCTGCACCCCCAAGTTTTAGGGTTGCCCTGAGTTCAGAGGTACTCCCTGAAGACAGAAACCCCACAAATCCAGTACCTTTAGGCAGCTCCTGCTCTGGCCTCCCCTCACAAGGAGCCTCTCTGCTGGGGTCCAAGAAGACCCTTGTGTTGGTGCTCAGGCACTTATCAAATCCTGCCATCTTTGCTGGTTGTTAGAGAAGCACCTTGTTAGTTATGTCAGACATAATGTTTAAAATGTTTTTTAAAACCCCAACATTTTGTTCATTCTGTCTACGGAATAATTTCTGAAGGCTATTTTGGTTTCCTGGCAAGGAATAGACCACAGTCAGGTCTCCCTGGGGTCTGCAGGGTTTTAAAGCCAGGAGGGTCCACCACAACCTCTTCATCAGACCTCCTTCATGCGAGTGACTTAGATCGCAGCCACTACCTCAGTTTCTGTCTTCTCACCAGCAGAAATGTAGTGCCTGATGCCACAGCCGCCGTCACTAGGCTTCAGAGTTAACAGTTCTACCGATGAGAATTACAGCCCGTGCGGAAAGTGCGACAAGAATGGCAAATTTGGGTCGTACCCGGGATGTTTTCCCTGCCCGCGGGGGGCTCCAGGAACACCTGAGGTGATTCCCATTCCCGCGTTCCCCACCGGCCCCCGCCCCCGCCCCGCCGCGCTCCGCCCCCGGGGCCGCCCCAGGTACCGGCGGGGGGGCG
>VZTI01001584.1:2394810-2447760 GCA_013397865.1 Struthidea cinerea | reverse complement strand
AGCCCTCGGGAGCGGCGGGGCGGAGAGGGCAACAGCAGTTCCATCTCTAAAATAAACAATTTCCCAGCAATGAGAGGCGATATAATACTGCTTTATCTCTAAAATACCCTCAGCCCCGCGGTGGGGAGGCGGGAGAGCGGGGCCTTCCCGGCTGTTCTCCAGCTGGTGCGTAACCCGCCCGTTCCCGTCACCCCGGGCAGTGCCCGCCTCGGGGAGGGGGAACAGGTAACAGTAACCCGAGTGCTCGGCGATGGAGCACTGCCGGGAAACGCGGCACCCGCTGTCGTCGTGGCTGCCCGGGGCAGGGCAGGGACCCGCTGCTGCCGTACTGCACAGCCCGCCCGAGCTCCCACCGCAGAGCCGCTGCCCGGCCGAACCGGCGGAGGAGCGGACTTGCCCGTACCCACACTGCCCTACAGCCCTGGGCAGCGAGCCCACCGCACAAAGCCAAACGGATCCATCTTCTAATTTAGTTCATAAAAAGTATAAACTCTCCAGTTTGTCCAGTTTATGTCGTGCAAAACTCATGTGGTATTTTTTTGCCATCCATTCTGAGACGACGCGTTGGTTTTCCGCGCTGTTTTCTCCGTGCTTGCCAGCAGCCCGGCAGTGTCGTTGATATGCGCGGTAACATCAGTTTGTGGGACCGCAGCGGTATCGCCAACACCGGCACGGCTGGCTCCACCTTTTTGCCTCCCAAGGTTTTGTCTCCACGCTGTCCTTTCCTTCTTACAAGCAACGACGTGTTGTGTGCTTGTGCAGTGCGTCAGGTTGATCTGACCTAAATTAAGTGTAACTTAAAAAACAACCAAAAAACCAAAACAAAAAACCAAACAAAAAACTGGGAGTTAATTTTAATCTGAAATTTGCCATGTCCTGAGACAATGCAAGAGCATGGTCTCAGAACATGTTTCTATGAAATTCTTTGGTGACAAATCTGGTTTTGACTTCTCCTGCTTTGTTTCTCGCTTATTCCTCACCCAGTGCTGCACGCTCAGTTGTGCAAATAACAGTTTACAGGGCTTCAGAGTTGCCTGGATTAGCTCTGGGTTCAAATAACATCCGCTTGTGAATGTTTTTTTTTTTCCCCTCCAAGGGTAAAAATGTCCCTGGAATTATAATTTTGATCTGTGTGTTTGTAACTGTACCCAGATCACTGGAGCACTGGTACTGGGTTATAGAGGGTACAAAATTGAATCCATACACTGATGTATGGAAGTGTGTAACTAAAAGGCTTTTATGTCCTGTTGTTTGTTCTTGCTGTCCTGGAGGTGGTTGTATATGCATTTACTGAGACTTGACTGCCTTCAGGACAGTTTTATCGGAACAATTTATAGGATAAGTCAGAAGAGAGACAAATAAACCAATATTAAAATCAAGCTTCCTTTGCAATTTTGACAAAATTGTGCTGCCCTCTTTGCAGACCCAATATATTTTCAGGTGACAAAGTGAGAAGACTTACTAGCTTTAGGTTTTAATAGCTGTAGTTCTTGTGTGTAGCAAAGCAATGCACATGATGGTGGTTGGCATTGTCATGTAGTAGTCATGTTAGCTGTGTAGTTCAGAGATGGTTTTTCCTACCTTCATTTTCATATGTTTTCATGCAGCTCCAGATTAAAATGTGCAGGCCACAGCATCACAGGGTCTTGCATCACACTGGCTGGTTGTAGTGCCAGGGAAGGGCTCTCATGTCCACTTGGCCCTCCCCAGTAGGTCCATGTCTATTCTGGTTGGGCTGAAGCAGTAGGGTTCTTTGAGGCAGTTCCCAATGGCTAATGCTGAGAAATGTCCTGAACTGGAAACATCAGGTATGCTTTTTGCTATTCAGGTAAAAATGTATCTTGTGCTTCAGGTTCTGCATATTTAGTGAGCTCCTGGAAATGTGTGCCTAGCTTAGTGCAGTAGTGTTTGATATTTGACATAAGCAATAAGATTTATGTTTGGAAGTATTAGCTCTTTAAAACATGGGAAATGTGAGGGTGCTTGTTGTAATCCCAGTTAGCAGGTGCCTTACTTTGCAGCATGGGAGAACATCATAGTGCAGAGAAATGAATTAACTTATTCATCACAGATTTTCTGCTTGGAAGAGGAGGATAAAAGGCAGCAAATTAAACTTCTGCACTGCAGAGGCATCTGGAGCTGGCCCTGTCTCTGTGTGATTCTGGTTTGCAGGTGGTTTCTACAAGACAATTCCAGTCTCTGGTCACTTGATTTGGTCAGGACAGCAGCTTGCTTTTACCTATAAGTGAAAGGTTTTAGACCCAGTGATGCAGAAAAATCTGTAATGGTCTCCTGCTCATTGGTGGAGGGGTGTCTACCTGAATCTGCATATGGCCTCACTCTAGCTCCACATAGGGTGAGTTCCATCATATACCTGAGCTGTCCTTCTCTTCCACCACCATGGGAGTGCATGGTCACGGCTTTTTCCATGGAGGGCTGTATCCCAGGGCAGAACGTGCCCTGCCTTCCACCTGGGGAAGGATCAGCAGGGACTCACACGTGTCTTGTAGCAGAGCTGGTACAGATTCGTCTTGTGTGTTGCTCTGGGTGCTTTTATGTCACTGCTGCTTCATTGTATTCAGCAGTGAGGTGCTCGGAAGTATTTCACTATTGCCAGTTCCTTCCTGGAGAAAGAGGCAGAACTGCAAGGCTGGAGATCCGATGAGAAGGGGCCTGAATTCCGGAATTCTGTTTTCTCGGCTGTCACTGCAGTGTTTGTGACAGGAAGGAAGGGCTTTGAAGATGGTGAATTTTGCAACAGCCATCAACTGTGCCAGTGTGCATTGTTCTCTGGGACAGGGCTGGATTCGGGGTCAGCCTTGGCTTGCAGTTCTGTAGACCTAGAAATTGGCTGGCTCCAGGACTCCAAAATTCAACAGAATATTCAGGGAATTGCGGAAATCTCTGCATCCGCTCTTTAGGCCATAGGGAAGGTAAACTCCCCTGTTCCATGCATCCTTTGGGAGAGAGCTGAGCTGGGTTCAGTTAGTGGGGAGATTTTTTTTATGTGAAGTACTTTTCTCTGTATTTTCAGGAGTAGTGTGCTTGCCAACAGGCATGGAACCATGTGATAGTAAGAGAGTGGCAAACAGTGCTCATAGAAGAGAGTAGAAAAGTGGAAACTTCTATTTTTTTTTTTTTTGTCATTGTAGAATTAGAGTGACTAATTCCTCCTTTCTGAGAATTCTATTGTGGCTCTAAAATGGACTTTGAGGATGTTGAATGTCGTGCAGGAAATGGGAGAGGCATGGCTTGATGTTTGACTTGAGGAAATCTTTCTAACAACAGTCCCAGCCTGCTGTCGAACCAAATGTAGTCGTGTAGTTGTATGGCAAAAAAGTGCTATCTGCTGGTACTTGACTCCTGTTCCATACCCAGAAAATTCTTAAAAACCTTTTTTAAACCTCCTTTTAAAGCCTATGTTCCCAAATCTAAATGGCTAACGATAATAAATAACCACTGACATTGCTTAGAGGTTTTTATCCTTTAGTTGTCATGCATATATTGAACATTTTTGTAGCATGTAAATTCCATAACAGATCCACTACAAGCATCTTCTTGTAAAGGCATCTGGACTCATTAATAAATGATTTTATTAAAGATGAAGCGCTCAAGATGAAGAGCTCACATTTTTTAAGTAATAACTTAGACTTTCTGTCTAGAGAGTTGAATTATTTTTGTTCTAGATCTGTCAGTTGAGTGGCATTTAGATGATAACCCAGAGTCAAGTTCTGGACAGTACAGAGTGAGCCAGAGGCTGTCACAGGGAGCAGCTGTTGCAGAGGGCAGGGCTGTGAGAACAGGAGGAAATGTAACCGAGACCAAAAAATGTGCAATACTTTGGGCAAGACCAAGCTGCTGTCGTGTTGCCAAGTGAGGTGATTGTCAATTGTGTGGATCCTGAGAAAGGATTTGTCTTTGATCCAAATTCTGGCCCGGAGTACGTGGCTGCAGCCTGTTATTTACGTAAGGTCCTGGTTTGCCCATGTGTTTTGGCAGTCCCCACAAGGCAAGATAATGTAAGTCAGGATGACAAACGGCGCTGTACCCTGGCTTACTGGAGAGGAAATGTACCAGACACAAACTTGGCCTTTAGATTGTATTAGCCATGAAAAAGACAACTATATTCTGTTACGTTTTTCTGCTCTAAATCTGGAATAATTATTACTTTAAGGCAGTTATTTTTGTGTGGATGTGCTGTAAGTTGCTGATGTTTCCATGTCCCATTGAAGTTGCCTTTGCAAAACGGTGGACTTTGATCCAGGCTTTGTGCAAAACCCCTGTGTGTACAGAGATATTTCAGCTGCTTCTTGGTTCCATTTGCTTTGCTGCCTTTCTGCAGGAAATGTGTAATGGATCCTATCTGAGGTTTTCTATCCACTTGTGAGATTTATGTGGAACTTTAATTTTAGATTAGTAAAGATAATCTTCCTTTATTAAACTTTAAACTGATGGCTTCGAATATTTGCTGTTATCTTAATATCTGTCACTAACTTAAGCACTGTTTCTGTTCTCTTTGTACACTACAGGACTTTCCTCTTTACCTTCAGTGGAGGAAGCTCAGACCTTACATAGCACTGTGTCCCCAGCCTAACCTGCCTACCCATTATTCTCTTAACCTAATATTCTTATTATCCATCTTTATCATAATCATTGTAATCCTTTTGCTTCTACATCGCAGGTTCAACAGTGTGACCACTCTCTTGATTCATATACTCACAGCAAAGCCTTCATCTCTCATGGATTATAGATCTAAATTGGTAACTATCGCTTGCTTGCAATGTTTATTAGCAGTTATGTTAATTGCTCATACTCTGTTTTCTGCTTCTGATAAATGTCTCTTGTAGAACAGCATTTGTATAAGACTCTCTAAGGTCACGGCCTTATTTCCTTTATGAGCTTTATTCTTAGCACAGCAGACATTGGCTGTAAAAAAAATCCATTACTTGATAGAAATCGGGTTCAAAATTGAACTTAATTTCTGAAAAAGAAAACAAAGTATTTATTTTCCAATGACAGAGCACATAAAGGAGTGAGTTTTTATAATAGAAAATTGACATAGATGTGTAATTTGTGAACTAGAATATTTTTCACTTAGGTGCACTTTTTAAGACTTTTTGGGGAAAAAATACACAAGGTATTAATGCTTTTGAGAAGTTATGTTGCACATTAGTAACACCTCTCCATGGGTTACTGTGGAAATACAGAGGAGTGGTTTCACCCTATCTTCTCATCTGCCTGATTAAAGAAATGTGTGTTAGTGGATGATGATGAAACAGGTAAAAGTCACAGTTAAATTTAAATTGTTACTCGTCCTAAGTAACACAAGACATATGTAGGAAATTCCAGTTTTGGCTTTAAAAATGAAGCATATTAAAAGATGTTTTTGTTGCTGGAACTGCCCAGAAGTTGTAATACAGCGAATACACAGGTTCATAACAAGTTGAATTTGCAAATGTGTCTTAGGGTATAATTTGAAGTATAAGTTGCATCAGTGTGACCACGTTTCATAGTTAACTGGGGTGTCTGACAGCAGAAAAGGAGACTCTTTTCCAAATTCAAATTTCTTTCTCACACTGTTGTCAGAGAGGATGGGATGTGGAAGCAGCATGTCTGTGAACACATCCATGTGTTTGCTAATAAAGAGACACGTAAACTTCCAAGGTAATGACTGGATTTCTTGTTTCTTGTCTGTGAGAGGATAAAGAAGAACAGCCCTCCATTAGTTTGTAGCCAAAACCATAAGGGCTGGCGACACTAAAAGTCAACCTTATTTTTTTTTCTGGCAGTAAAGGAATGGTGAGATGCATCAGTTGATTTCTAGCCGACACTTTAAACTTTCACTGAAGTTGGCTGTAGGAAGTAAATATTGCAGACCAAGGGTTACAGTGACCACTTTCAGTGATTCCTAAGAGCAGGAACACTTTGATGTTTTGTGTTGCACTAGAAACCAGTCTGACTGTTCATCATGATACTGGTCACAAATTGAGGAGCACAGCTGTGTGGATCCATCTATATGACACATTTCAGTGAGCACTAAAAGCAGCAAAGGCTGGTTTCCCATGGAGGTGTCTTAGGGCAATAGGCTTTTTTCTTTTAAACTTCATTAGACCAAAATAGAAACTAAAGGCAGGAGAGCCACCTTGACCGAGGAATATATTCTTTGGTGGCTAATAAGCTCTGATTAAGATTTTATTGCTTTAGAGCATTTGCAGCATCCTGCTCTTATGTGGTTTCTTTGTCTAATAAAAGATGAGCTCACACTGCAGGCTTTTTCCTCAATAGGGAAATAATAAGGTATCTCAGAGCTACAAAACTGCCTATTCCCACAAAACTAGTTGGAAGTGGCTGTGTTTGAGACCTTGCTCCCATTGCTAACGCACATGGGGGAAAAAGATTGTCAATATTAGTAGGCTCTTAGCTACAAAGAAGTGGGCAACCCAGGCAAAGAGCTAAATGATGCAAGGTCTCACACTGAAGTGTTCTCAAGGACAATCTGATTGACAGCTTTTCCCTCTCCTGTATAATGGGTTTTATGTACTGTAGCTAAATCTTTCCTGTATAGGTATTTTATTGAGGATTATTCCAAGACGGTCAAAATGGAAACAGTCACGAGCCCGTCCTTTGCCCTCTGTATGCCAGTTGTATTTGACCTGTAACAGAGCTCTCCTTGGGCTATGTGTTTGTGTGAAACAGCGGAGATGCTGCTCTATTTGGAGTCATCCGAAAAGAGCATCTGTGGCTGTGTGCCCAGGGAGCTGGGGTTGCACTGCCTGCTAAATGGCCTTGCACCAAGGAGGGAGGACACTCTCCTGGGAGCAATGGCTGTGCGAGCCTTCGGGTGATTTGGACAGGAGCTGCCCGACCTCAGCGTGTTGTCTCCATTTCCGTCTGCTGCAGAATCTCCTCCAGGTGCAGAGGGCCTGCAGGAAATGTGATTTCGTGGACCTTTCTCTCAGTAGCATAGCAACTGCCACCACTTCCCACTGCTCTGTCCCCTCTGCTTGGCTCCCTCAGCCGTGCGGGATCAGGAACTGAACCAACTTTACAAACAGCTCTGCAAAACAGGAGAAGCTGTAGGAGGATTTATTTTTAACTGGGATCTCTCTGTTCTCTGAACCAGCTCTCTGCAGGGTCCTCAGGGCTGACATAACTGGGGAGTGCTTGGAGCAGGAGTGAGACAACAGGTGGGGAAGAGAAAGGGAGGGGAGGAGAACCAGGAGAAAGGTCTGTAGTTTCCGGGCTTTGGGATTTAAGCACAAATTCAGGGGCAGCTCTGTGAACACTTCCAGCCCAAGTGCTGGTGGAGCACAGCTTCAGTAATGATCTGCCATCAGAGCGATAATCAGAAATTGGTATGGAAGTCCTTTCAGTTTCACTCTATTCACTAAAGGGGAAAGGGAAAAGTCAAATTTAAGCAAGGGGATGGAGTTTTCTTTAAAATTTTTGTGCTCTGACTGCCTTTGGTGATTCAAGGCGCTGACCTGCAGCACCTTCAGGCAGCACAGAGGCTAGCGAGGGCAGTGCTTCTATGACAACAGCCCCGCGTTCTGGGCAAGTATCATTTGATCTTATTCTCTGTGTTGTGCTTCTAACAAAGCTGCTCGAGCTGGCCACATTCTGTAATTGCTTTTTCAGCTGAGATCTGAAAGTCACATTTGTAGCCAGGTACAATTCTGATTAGAGCAATCTAGGAGGGTTAATAGAGGCAGCAGTGCTTCAGTTAAAAGATCAGCTTGGAGTGTGTGGATGGATTCTGGGAAGGCAGGGGTAGAAAGAAGATACTGATTTCTGTATGATTAGTGGAATACATCTTTGTTAAAGGTCTGCCTCTGAATCTTTAAAAGACCAGGCTTGAGGTGATGAGGGTTTCTCACTGTTTGAAGCCTGTGTGAGTGGAATGGAGAAGTAGAGATTTAATTTTTTTTTTTCTTCTTGGGCAAGTGCACAAGTGTTCTCAATGGTATTTGTGGAGATTATAATGCGTATGGGGAAGATAAATTACTCAAATAGAGCATTTTCTCTCGTCCAGTGTGGTGATGGTACAAATCAACTAATTACCTGACTCATAATTTTGGCAGCTGAGATTTCTAAGGCTAAGGAGGCAGTGAGTGCATTGGCCTGAGTGCGTCAATGGAAGTTAGTCAGATGTTGAATTCTTCATTTTAGAAATTCCTGCTATGAACCACAACACATGGGCAGAAGAGCTGTTTTCTGATACGCTAATGAGAAGAAAATTTGCTTGTTTTTTCTGGAATGCTTGCAAATGTCTGTGGAGTCTGACTGAAGAGCAGCTGAAGTTCAGAAGAGAGTGTATCAGAATTGTTCTGTATTCTACAGAGAAATACTTGTGGGAAGATTTTATTGCATTTGGTGCAGCTGTTCACTATTGAGCTACTGATGAATTTCTTCAGGATCTGCCCTTGTGAATACAATCTGTGAACAAAATGTCTGCTGCACCAACCCTTCTCTGTGTGAGAAAGTTGCATATGTTTAATCAGAGATAAACTGTCATACTTATTGTACTGAAGTTTAAACTGGGTTGCTTTTGGTTTGTTTCCCTTCTGTTGGGAATTTAAGTTAAATTGTCATCCCTATTTAAACTGCCTTGGGACATCATTTTGGTTTATAGTTGTGAATTTTGAGCTATTTGTTTTGGTTTTGTTTGGGTTTGTGGGGTATTGTTGTTGTTGGTTTTCTTCAGTGAATGGTGAAGTCCTGTACGCAGGTGAGACTTGCTAAGAAGGAAAGTATTTGAGCACGTGCTGAGAGTAGGCATTGGAGGGAGTTTTATTCCTGAAGGTGCCTATGAACTTGAGTTGAGGAAAAAATTTACTTACTTCTGTGGATGCTGGGTGAAGGAGAGACTTCTGTCACGGCTCAGTGCTGCACACGAGTAGCCCAGGCCCTGGTTTGGATTGCTCATTGCTCCAGTTTGCCAACTCTGTGAGTAGTTATAAGGAGCCAAGACCTTTGCTTATTTGATGTGTGGTAGTTTCAAACAGCATGAGAGATTAAAAGTGTGGTATATCTGTTAAAAGGTAAAGTTTCTTTTTCCTTCTCTGTAGTAATTTGGTCTGTGTAGTTATGTTCTGTACAAACAGAGATGAAAAGTCAGAGCCTTGCCTCCTCCCACCAAGTGTCTGAGCTGCACACATTGCAGCAGCCAGGGCTGCTCATGGCCCTTGATAGTTCATATTCTGATGTTGGTTTTTTTTTTTCTCAATCCAAAAGGGAAAATTTATCCATTTCAAATGCTGCCTGCACACCCACTGAGCCCTCACATTTTATACAGTGCTGTTTATTCCAATTGGAGTCTTGAGAGTAGGTAGGTGTTGGATGGATTCAAAGTTTCCAGTTGAAATTCCTGTTTTTTCACCTTTTCCCATTGCCTTTTTTTTTTCTTCTGTAAATGTTGAGGATGCAACTTTTCTAAGGATAAAATAATGGTGATGCATGCACTAGAAATGCAGATTTTCTGTAGAAGTCGTAAAAGCAGTTATTTAGGTTTATTTACCTTGGAGGCTGCTTGATGAGTTGCATGGTTGGATGTACTGTCAAAGACTTTAGTTCTCGATTGCAGTTTATTGGAGCAACAGAAGTGGCACCCTGCCACTGGAGTAAAGAATGCTGTTTCCCCATGAGTATTTGAACAATCTGCAATAGCCATCTGTTATTCTGTTAAACATGAAGCAGTGCAACAGGTGTATTTCTTGGGTTTGGAAATCTTACCAGCACGAGTGAACAATAAACATTTAAAGCCAGGATTTAAAAGAAGATTTCAAAGTGTGCTCCTCTTTATTCAGCAGATATAGTGGTTATGACTTTAGAAGGTAGAGAGATAACCTAAACATATGGTACACAGTTAAGGAAAACAAATGCTGAACTGCTCTTAAATCTGTTCTTTTTCCATATTCGTCATTTTCTTAGATGGCTTCAGTAACAGATGCCAGATTCAGGCAGAAAGATACTTCAGACCAAAATTTTGATTACATGTTCAAGCTCCTGATCATTGGCAACAGCAGCGTGGGTAAAACATCCTTCCTCTTCAGATACGCCGATGACACCTTCACACCGGCCTTCGTGAGCACAGTGGGAATTGACTTCAAGGTGAAAACAGTTTACAGGAATGACAAGAGAGTGAAGCTGCAGATTTGGGTAAGTGCCAGCATTTTCAAAAATGCTTTAGATTAATCCCAGCAAAGGTATGATGGCAAAAAATAGCTTGTTTGGAAGTGGATTTTTTGATTGATGTAGATTTTGGTTGTACACAAGTTCTATGTGGATGGACCTTTGTGTCCCTGCAGTAAACTGAGTGAGTTCTGTTTGTGTTGCTGTCTTGCTCAGCTGGTGAGGGTCCTGATGTGGTCTAAGCAGCTGCTCTACATTTGAGTGAACTCTATGCACAGCTCAGACTATCATTTTATGTCCTCTATATAAGATATTTTATTTTCCTGTAACTCATGTACCTGCTCAGCAGCCCATTTCTACCCAATTTCTGCTCCATCTAAGAGCTTAGTCTTCTAATTGATCTACATACACTTGATTTTTAATTATTCTTTAATAATTGCATTTAAATGTAAAATTACAGTAATCAAATCTGGGTTTTTTATTTCTTGTGGTGATCTTGAATAGCGATAATCTAAAATGAGGTGCTTTTTTTTTTTGTACTACAACTACATGATTCATTTTATTTCTGTGTTGCTGGGTACAAGGTACAACAAATTATTTAATAAAAGATCCTTTTTGTGTTGTAAAATCCTGACATTGAAACTAAGGTGGGTCACCTGACATGAAACTGATTTAATTTAGGGTTTTGGCATAAAAATGTTTTTACTTCAGGCCGTGTAAGCAACTAAAGGTGATTTCCATTTAGTTGGTCTTTCTGAACTTTGGAACATGAAATTTTCTAAGAAGTTGCATAAAAGCAAGATGGAAAACACCAGAAAATATTAGAGTTTCTTTCAGAGATGCTGTGATTAAAGTGAATTAAGCAATAATCTTAATTAAATCTGTTAGAGGGCTTTGGGGCAAAAAGGGCTTCAATAACCTTAAACTTCTTATGGAAAGAGATGTCAGGTGGATTCTTCAGAGGGTGCTATCTATAGGACCTGGAATATTGGAGTTACCAACAGCACTGTTGATTTACCATTTATTTTTAATAAAAGGTACTCCTAAGTTTTGGACAGTTTCCAGAGTAACTTGTGTTCTTTTCTTCTCTTCTCTCTTTTTGCATGGATCCCTGACATGAGTCACGATTCAAGGACCTTAACAAAAATGATGTGTACCTCTGTCAAAACCACAGTATTTGAACGTGTTTGTCTCCTGCCTGTCCTGAGATTATATTTGTAATTTCAGTGCGTTCTCCAGGGTACGTGTAGTAATAGTGGGGTCCACTAGCATACCAAAACTATGAGTTCCTATGTGTAGGAAGGAAGAGTTTTCATACCAACCTGTCTTCCAATTGCTTTTTAAAATTATTTACAGCTGCTGTTGAGTTTCTGAGAGTGTGAGACTGTGGCTCCATTGAACTCTGCTCTGACTTAAAATTTTCCAGTTATGTTGACATTTTTAAAAATTATGCTCCCCTTAAGCTTGGCATTCAGCCGTATCTGAATCAGGCTTAATGTGAAACTAAGTGAAAAAGGAGAAGGTACAAGTGTTTGACTTAACCACTTCAAATGTTTTTCTAAAATCCAGAGAAAAGCACTTCTAGGAGCCTCTGATGTTCTCTTCTCCACAGATCCAGGGTTTTTCAGTTCAGGGGTGCTTGTGGAGTTCTGAAGTGAGCACAGCTGTGGCAGACTGGAGGTGCTCAAGGGCTGTGCCAAATAACCTTGTTCTGTGTTCTGCAAATCTCAAGGTGAGAGGGAAGTTATTACTTCTGCGCTGTGATCCAGAGAGATCTGTGATCAGGGACTTTCTTTACATTGCCTGTTGCCTGTGTTGAACAGAAGAACAGGATATTTGGGTGCAGGACCCCAGCTGCAAAGAGTTCCTTGTGTTGTCCTAAAGATCAGAAAAATCCACGCTGCTTCAAGGGCCGAGCAGCTGCATGTAAGGACTGACAGCTGTGTCAGTAAATGTCTCTCTGGCCTGACTAATGGTTTTGTTTCTCCAGCAGAAGTTGATGAGCATTTTAAAGCCAGAGATCTTGCATTTGTGTTTGTGCTGCATTTGAGGAAGTCTGTATTTTGTGAATCAGGATTTGACAAGCTGTCACATAGAACGATCAGAAAAGAGTGCTCCTCTGTTTGGTTTTGGTGTCATTAGTGGGCCTCTTGCTTTGTTGACATTAATGCCTCAGTCACCCAAACTGATATTTTAATAATCAGTTGTGCTTGTGACTAAGCAGTCTGGGAAACGATCTGCTTTGAAAAGACTTGAAAGGAATATCTCTTTAGCTTGAGAGGAACAGGACATAGCAAAGATATTAATGATGTTTTTAAGGTAGAATGGTAGCGCTGCTGCATTATGGAAATAGTAAAATGGCCCAGAGAGGGGTTTATGAAATAATGTTTTGGAGGCTTTTTCTTCCCCTTTCTTTTAAAGAACTCCAAGATCAGTTGTCTGTGTTTTAATTTCAGATATTTTCTGTCTTGTTTAGGAAGGGTGGTGTTGTGTTAATAGAATAAATTAACTTTATTGAGAACATTCATTTTGTAGTTGGATGAGGCTTAGTAATTTGGTATCTAATTAAAAACATTATTTACATAAATATATTCATATATTATATAGATATTTACATGTCTACATAAATGCAATTCTTGGATTAGATTTTTTATGCCACTGCCATCTGTAATAATACTTTCATATAAGGCATCTTCCTTATGATTGGTTTGTGAGAAGCCAATTTAATAATATCTCTCTGCATTTCTTGACAGACAGTTTTGTATTCCCAGAGCTGCTAATTACTGTTTACTGGAGGATAGCTATTATATTTTCATCTAGGTGTGTTTTTTGTTATAAATAAATCTCAAAGGTAACATTATTATATTCTTACTAAATGCAAACAGTTAATACCTAATGCAGGGTTCAGGTTGCCTAGCAGCTAGAGAGGGCCACTTTGTCCAGATCCAGATGGAAGCAGGGTGAATGAATAAAAGTGATTTCAGTCTTAGGTAAGAGCAAGGTGAGATTTCTTTTTCTCCCTTCTGTGCATTTGTGTGTCTATTGCTGGTAAGGAATAATGGTGGTGAAAATGACAGCGGAACTCCTGAGCAATGTGGCGTTGAGGGGAGCTGTTGAGGGGCAGCCTCTGGCCCTTTGTGCTGCCCCAGTCTGGGTTCATTACATGAACTCTTTGCACAGTCGCATAAATTAACTGATGGAAAATCATTGGCAGGGCTTGGCCCCAAACACTTGCACACCACCCAGTACATATTTTGTGTGAGGAATTTGATTACATTTCCATTATACTTTCATGCAGCACCCTACACAAGGGACTCTCATTTTTGTTGCATGTACCATAGACACACAAACATTGCTGTGATTAATAATAAACATAACTAAATACAGGGTTTGGCAGCTGATGTTACAGTTGAAACTACTTTCAAACCCCCTTGTAAAAAGCAAATAGGGATTAAATTTAACTTCAGGTTAAAAGGCAGAAAGACTGTGATGTTCAGACAGAGGCAGCATATTTAGACTGCAGTATAATTTTTCTTTTAAGGAGTTGTTTATCAGAATTAAACTACTAGGATGAAGGTTTTTCCTTCTCATTAACAAAAAGGTCTCTGTGGCTTAACTGCTGAAACCTGTTGGGGTATGAGATTAGCTGTATTGGATGTCTGAAACACGTGTTACAGCTCTCAGGCACAGCTGGGGAGAGGGTAGGAAGCAACATTGCTCTGGGTTTTTTGGATCTTTAAAAACGGAAATATGACAACTGCTAATTATACTGAGTGGCAGTTACCACTACAAAACAGAAAAGTGTAAACCAAAATAACCCCCCTGCTGTGTAGCTGTCCAGAAGGCAAATACACAGTGTTTTTAAAAGCTTTTTGTATCAGGCATTGCCTGGATGACAGGATGATCTTGAGCAGCTCGCCTCTTAGGAAAGGGATTCAAAGAGTAACACTGGCAACTGAGTTCTTTTTTTATTTTTTTTTATTTACAGGAGGTAAAATTAGAACACCATCATATTTGATTGTAAATTTTAATGCTAATTGCACACTTAACCAAAAGCTAATTATGCATTTCAGATGAGAGAATCATCT
This sequence comes from Struthidea cinerea, assembly GCA_013397865.1. NCBI lineage: Eukaryota > Metazoa > Chordata > Aves > Passeriformes > Corcoracidae > Struthidea > Struthidea cinerea. The sequence continues at coordinate 2,433,541 of VZTI01001584.1, read as the reverse complement.
ATTCCCAAAGCATCCCATTCCTGTCATGGTTTTGCTAAGTTCCTTTTAAGCACTGACTTCAGGCTTGAATGCTTGCACAAAACTTATTTCTAAAAAAAGAGCTAATAAGGTTCAGTAATTTAATGTATGGATGTGATAGTGGCGGGTGTCTCTAAAACACTATTGGGCCTCATTCTGCTTTTATAGACTCTCAGTTGTGAAATCCTCTGATTTGCTGCTTAGATGAAGAACTAAAATGGAGAAATCCATGATAATGAAAAGAACAGGTTGATCCTTGTAAAGGAGTCAAGGATTACATTTTATTTGCGGCATTAAGGACTTATTGGGTCCCAGGAATGAAAATCATTGTGGGTGAATGGATGTAAAGGACTACTTCTCATGCTAAAATACAATGCAGAATATTTGACTGGAGAAGAGATGCAGTAATGGTGTCTGTAATTCAATTCCAAGGTCTTGGTTATATCTCAAGTAATAATACTTCTGCTTTGAGAACTCAAAGTGGCTCATGCCACTGTGAATGGGCTTTAAGATTAGAGTTGCAAGGGCGATACAAAGGAGAGAAATAAAATCTTGACAAATAAGATCCTGAGTGGTTAGTTACCCCACTCACTATTGAATTTTTTGAACAGCCTAAGCTTGCTGAGCAGGGCATTGCTGTGTTTGCAGTTGAACAGTTGACATGGAGGGTTTATTTCTGTTTATAGTTAATCACCTCAATCCCATTGTTATCTCATTATAACTCTGCATTACAGTGAAGGCCAAATTCAACTTCAGTCTAAGCTGATACCACTGGAGTTATCCCTGCTGACAATATTGGATTTGCTTTCACTGCAGGTGTAGTATCTCTTTTTGTACTCCATCTTTGCAGAGCTACTGGGCCCTTGGAGGCCTTGTTTTGTCATTTCAGTGAAATGAAACATGTTGTGTTCAGAGGTACCAGGCTGTATCCAGGGGCAGTGTGGAGTGTGTGTGTCAGCTGATAAAGAGCTGTTGGTAGTTCAAAGGTTTGGACCTTTCCTACAGAAAAAATGGACCAATGTTGACTGTTTGTCAAATAGAGGAAAAGCTGTACGTGGGAAATTTCAAGGGAAATTATTCAGTTAATGCAGTCAGGCAGTTAAGCTTTGAGAGGACAAGTGAGTTTCCGGCCTCGTGACATTTTGCATTTAATGCTTTTTTACCAGAAATTCGGAATAGATATTTTGTAGTCGTTTCTCATAAGGTCTTAGACTCACGTGCCTCGAAACCTTTTTCTGTTGTCTTTTCGTAGCAGAATCCACCCTCATTATGATTTTCTTTCACAATGTTATCTTCTGCATAATGACTCGGTATTTTCTATATTTAAATATGCTTGGTTGCACTGTGATCAGTTATAAGATAATACAGTGGGTGGAATTTATGAGTTCTCATAGTGTTTGTCTCAAGTGAGCACGTACTTAAACTGTGTCACATTTGGTCAAATGAGAAAATATAACTACTGTGCTTACTCACATTTATAACTTTCATGCATTGTGTTGTCTACTGCAGTGTCATATTTATGCAACACTTGAGTATCTGAATGGCTGATTTTAGAACTAAAAAAGGTAATGCAAATCCCCCAAGATGTTTTTCAGACGTGAGAAATTGTACCCTAAAGCACAGCTGGAGTAATGGAGCAGGAATTTAGCAGTGTGAACTTTGTGATTTATTTTCTGTTGTCCAGCTGTTCAACATCATCCTGATTCATTAAACAGCATGAACTGAGCTCCCAGAGATAAGCACTGATTTTTTGTATGCTGTTGCATTGGAGGCATTGGACTCTGCAGACAGAAGGAAACACTGGTGAGAAGTACCAGAAACTGGACAAAAAAGCAGCACATTCCTGCAGTGTGGAGAACTGGGAGGCCTATGGTTTGCTGGTTAGGTTCTCCCACCTGCAGAACAACATAATGTTTGCCAGGAGACACTGATCTCAACCCAGGTTTCTGGTGAGCTCTTCTGGCTGCCCAGCAAATACTAATGAGAGTGACAAAGTAGGAAACATAAATCCTGTTTGGGTGAGATGTATCTTCCAACAGCAGCTTAGCACCTTGCATTTTATGGCCAGGGGCCACTGCAACCCAAAAGTGTACCCTAAGTATCCCAGTGTATCCTTCTCTGCTTCTGCCACAGTCTGGGTTTGCAGCATTGCTAAGGTGTTCCTCCATCCAAATGGAGCCGCCAGTCCCAAGTGTCTTGCTCAGCTCACACGTGGCATCCTGTGCTTCTGTTGGGCACTTGCACCTTCTTTGAAAATTCCTCTAGTATTGCCAGTTCTGCTTTGCATCCATTTCTGTGCTAATCAGATACTCACTTCTTTGCCACTAATTCGTGTTAGAAACTGAAACAGGAGGTGGCCAGGAGTGTTTGAAACCTGGGGGGAGCAGGTGTAAGTGCAGCAGATAAACACACTGTGTTATGAGCTGCTGTGCTTCATTAACTGAAGTACCTTCATGTGATATATGACTCAAGTGATTAAACTTTGTGTAGTACTCAAAGAAGGCTCGATGGTGGTATTTTCTCAGCCAGATTCTTGCTGGTTTGTTGCTCTGACAAACTGATCCAGACATCTGCAGCAGTGCTAGAGGGTGAAGTCCTGGCGAGAGAGTGGCGTGTGTGGATCCCTGTGTGCACATACACTCCTGATGTACCAGGTTTTACTGTCCCTCTGCTTTCCTTGTAGCCAGAGCAATAAAACAGAACATACAGGGTATCTGTGCATAGGATGTTTACGAGGCAGAACACTCACCCTACTGCTGGTTTTGCTTTTACATGTGCTAATTCAAAGATTCACCTGCTGCTTCCCCTCTGTGGGTCCCTCAGTCGGTGCTGACGCCGTGGCAGTTGTGAAGTTGTTGCGTGTTCCAGTGCCATGGTAACTGCATCCTGCTCTGCTGGCTGCCAGCGGGCACTGAGCCTGCCCAGTTGTGAAAGGAAGCAAGTGCTCCGAGTGCCGAATTGTGGTAGACTGGCGTGAGTCAGCTTTGATAAGTCCATGTGAAGTCCTTTACCAAGGACTACAAGTCTCTTTTTTTTTGAGGAAAGAAAGAGAAATAACTCCCATCAAATGTGTTTTGGATTTTTTTTAAACACTAAAAGGCTAAAAAATGTGTTTCCATTGGAATTACCACCAAGTGCTAAATTGCTTTCTTGCTCTGCAGTTTAACCTCATGCTGTACACATTTCTGTAAGGCTGCGCCACTTTTCCCATCATTTTCTCTTGGCTCTGTGTTGTGCACCCTGGCTTGCTCTTGGAGAGGTCAGAGAGTACTTTTGTAAGCACTTTTGCACTAACTGCAAGAAGAGTTCTTGCAGAGTACTCTCATAACAACATTTGAAATCATGGAGTTGTGCCTAAGAGTGAGCAAGTAGAGCTGAGGAAAAGAGAGGAAGTCTTGTTTGCCCTTTGGAGAAGAAATACTCTGACTGTGATAAAGCACACAGGTGCATCAATTAATTACATGGAATAATAACACTGAAAATTTACAGCCAAGCAAGGGTAATTAAGGAATGCATTTTTCAAGTCTTTCTTGTATGAGAGTGGAGTGATGGACTATAACCTTTATGCTTTTCTTACCCTCTCTTGGCCCTTGCTGGGTTGTACAACCACCAGCACTGTGAGGGCTGGTACCTACAGCAGTGTAGTGAGACACTGAGGGGAGGTTGTCTGAAAAGAAGGGAGGTTGTGCTCAGTGCAGCTTGATGCGGACTTGCAGCAAGCCTGGCTTAGCTAAAGCACAGCTCCAGGCTGACTCTGCTGTGCCCCCTCCACCTCTGGAGTTCTGCCTCTGGCAGGTGAGGGCATGTGCAGGCAACTCCACTGTGCACTGCTGATATGTCCCAAAGCGAGCAGTAGAATGCAGTGAAAACTGGGGCAAAAGTTGTGTAAAACCAAAGCAGGACCATGAAAAGAAAAACCCCAGTGCCCTTAATGTTTGCATTAATTACAGTGGAAAACAGCACCTCAAAGAGCAGTGCTATAAACACTGGCTTGCAAGCAGTAAGGAGTGGCCTGGAGCAGCAAGCCCAGGAGGGCTGGAGGGGTGGAATTGCTGTCGCAGAAGTGTTGCCCTTTGTGAAGCCCAGGTGGATTCCAGCATTCCTGGGAGGTGGTTGGTGTCTGGACTTCCTGAGATGTGGAAGGGGTATGCATTTGGCAGAGCTCTTCAGCCTGTTTTTGTACACTCTTCCTCACCAAACCCCCTCCCTAGGTTGTTTTCCTAAGTGTGAGAGTGAAGCACAGAAGGGACTTGAATGGGTTGGCTGATTATGGGAACTCAGAGCTCCAGATGAGCAGTTCTTCTGTACTGATGCTCATTCTGACTGTTGTGATATAATCATGCAACTGCTGCAAATCCATACCTGTGTAAAGCACCTTATCCTAGCTAAAATGGATCTTCTCTTTTGTAAGAATGCCCTTCATCTTGAAAATAGCATGCAGGAAAAGTCACCACTGCAAAGATATTAAATGAAGTGAATTTGTGAGAACTGCTTAGTCCTCCTTGAATTTTTGGAGGTTGGAAGTGTAAAATTAATTATTTCCTTCCACTTGTGCTGGTTAATGATTTTAGGGAAAAAGCAAACTCTTGCAAGGGAAGAATTTGCATAAAGTCCTCCTCTGTGATGTACTTTCTGCTGTTCTGAGTTGCACATGCCCTGCTCCACAGTAGCATGTTCAAAGCTGTGGCCATCGTTCTAAAGTCTTGGACATGCCTGAAATTACTTCAGTTTTTCTGCTAAAATTCTGATATAAATATGTATAGGAGCTACTTAGTATTCAAGAGACTGCGAGAAATCTAAAGGGAACAAATTCAGTAAAAATCCACCACTGACATGGCAAAACTGTGATTTGAATAATCTTTCACCTAAATCTGGAAGTGGTCTTGGTGTACAGGATATTTACTGCTTTAACACAAATGTCACCTGAGTCAGAGGAGCTTGCAGAGCTGACTGTAAGTTGGACACAACAGCACCTTTGCATCGGTGATTTGTCAGTTCTCCCATCTGCAGCAGGGGCTGTGGGAATCCTCCCTTGCCCGCCTGGCTGAGAGACCAGGAAGCAGTTGCGTGTCAAAAGCTGATGTTGCTAAGTGATGGCAAGGTAGCCACCTGCCTTAGCATTTACAAACCCCCAGTGCTCAAACAGAAGGAAATGTATAGCTTTATTTGCCATTAACTGCATGCAAGGTGTTTATTCACTCTGGTCCTGAAAGTATCAAACATGTGCATCCCTTTTACTCCAGCTGGAGTCTTCAGAGTTTTAAAGTCCCTGGAATGGCAGCTGTTTATTCTGCCCGAGACTGCATCCTCCAAGTGATGTTATATTGCCCTGTAATTGTGAGAGACAGTGCAGTCAGTTTGATGATTAAAATACCACAGACTTTAAAAAACAAACCAACAACCCAACCAAAAGCCCAATACAAAACCAAACTGCTTTTTATCACCTAATACAAAGGCAGAGAAGAGGTGGTATTTGTTTTGTAGGTTATAATGTCAGAATCCATGCAATAGCCCTCTTTGTCTTTTCTCTTCTTTGTCTTTTTTTAAACTGCAGCCTATGTGGCCAAGAAGCATTGTAGCATTGATTTCTTTTCTTTATTTTTTTCTCAAAGAAGCTGAGAATAAATCCAGACTATCATATTTGCTAGCTATTCTGGGACTGTTGTCAGGAAATAGGAGAAGCAGATCTTTCACTTCTTGTCTATTTATTGTATGGATATTTAAAAAAAATTGATAAAGGTTTAATTGCCCTCATGCCACAGGTGAGTCATGTGTGTTCTGCTAAAATCTGACTGCTCAATAAAGTACTTGTTCAAAATAATCTCTCAAATTGAGATGCTGAGTGACTTTTGCAGCCATGACTCATTGGATCTTCATTTTTTAAATGAAAAGATTCCCAAGACATGTTAATTTTAAGATCTCATCTATTAAATTCTTGATTAATCACAATAAGAGTATTAGTTTGACAGTGTGTCAAGGCTTGAGGGATTCATATAACCAGTGTTCTCTATTCAGAAAAGGAGGGATGGTTCATTTTTTCATGGAGAAGGACTTGGCAAAGACCCAGGTTTGGAACTAGAACCCCTCAGCTGAGAGAATGGAAGCTTTCCATTAGTTGTCTCCCTGTGAGGTGCAATCAGGAATCCAACTCTCCAACTGCATGGTTTTCCCTTCATCCAGAGGATGTGGAGCGCCTTTGTGTGTTCAGAGGAAGGGTCAGGGGTTTTCAGGAATGAAATCTCTGCTGGCATTGGTGGTTATTTCCTTCTCCTCAAAAATGAGCTCTTCCCGAGTTTTACAGTTCTGCCCAGCACAGATGGCCCTTTGAATCAGAATTTGAATGGGAGCAGTTTTCAGCAGGGCCTTCTAACCCCAGAGAAGCTCTCCCAGAGCCAGGACTGTGTCCTGTGTAAAGAAGTGTTCTGTCTTGGGAGGCTTGGTGCCTTGGTTCTCAGCTTTGGTGATCCCAAAGTTCTCCCTCAGGTAGCTGCAAAATCCTATAAGTTTAACTTTGCTCTTATGACTGATCTCTTCATTCACTCTGAGTAATGAATGGAACAGAAAATTGTGTTTCTTTGTTTTATTGAGTAATGAAAGAGAAAACTGTGCTTCCTTTACTAAACAACCATTGCCAAAAATAGCACCTGACTATATTTTATCTTTCTCTTCTTCCTTACTATTATTTTACTACACTAAATGCAATCTTTTTTTTTTCCCTTTGGATTTCTTTCTGTCTTTGTGCCCTGAAGCTGAAAACAGCAAATTTTGTGAGTCATATAAATGTTCTGAGACATCAAATTAAGTAGAAACTGGAGAATGAGTTCTCAAAAGGTTGTGAATGCTGCTGACGTCAATCTCAGATTGAAATAAGAAAGAAGATATGGCTGGCAGATCCTGTGAGCAGGACTGTAAGCACACTTATGCTAATTCTGTTGTTGGAGGAGAAATTGTGTTTTTATAAATGAAGGTAATAGTCCCAACTGAAGACTTAACAGGCATTCATCTTAGTAACTAGATGATCTTGAGCTTTCATACTTTACGCTGAGATTTGCCTTCAGCAGATTCAAGCAAAATTGCTTGGAAGTGACTAAAATGAATGGCAGCATGCTTTCTGCTTTTTCAGCTTGTAATATAATTCAGTTTTCCAGCTCTGCTTCTGCAGAATTCCTCCTTCAAAGTGACATTGCAAAGTACGGGATTTTTTAATGAACGGGAAACTGTGAACCTATTTAGAGATTTTTCTTGACTGTCTCTGGCACAGAACAGAATTTTGAAAGTAGCGAGGAGTCATGAAAGTCAATATGTCTTATGAATTATTTTGATAACATGAAACATTTATCTTGTAGAAAGCAGTTAGTAATACTGTTTTTGAAGTTAAATGCATGCAGATTGCATATCCATATTGATTTGATGGTGCTATTGAAAGTTCCTATAGGTGTGGTGAGAAGAGTGCAAGAAATGACTAAAGGAAAGGGACACTTTTTTTTGTGGAAACTACAGGGAAGTTATTTGCTGTTAGCTTATAATGCAGACTGTTTTTATGTGTGTGCATGTTTTGCCTTTAATGAGTGCAGCAGTTCAAAACTGACAGATAACTGAGGTACTTGTTGACTACTGTATTTTACCTCCATCCAGATGGTTCACTGGAAGCCTGCATCCAATTGTTAATTAATGTTAATCTAGACTCGGAGTGCAGTGATCACTCTGAGTCTAGATGTGTTTTAACCAAAGGTATGTTTCCAGTGGTGAAATAGGAGTTGAAGATGTTTAGCCCTTTGTCAAATCAAGCTGTCTTTTAGAGAGGATCTTACAGCAGCAGATACAATAGTACCAGGTTCAGAGAGACCAAAGTGAATTGAAGTGAGCCCAGAGGTATTGAAGGAGCAAAGTAATGTGATTGCTGGTTAACTGGATCAGGGCAGCAGAGGGAATGTCTCCATCAGGTGCCTTCCTGATGCTGTGAAAACTTTTGACAGATTTCTGTGGGAAGTCAGTTTTCAGATTGGCGGCATAGCAGGTACCTGTGTGTGAAATACTGCAGTCAAGGCCAGTATGAAAATAAACAAGGAATATCCCTTCAAATTTAGAGATTAAATACAGGCTGGATTTACCTGCAGGTAGCCAGGAGGAGCTCAGTGGGAAAGTAATGAAGTGGGACTGTCTAGCTTGGTACTCAGCGTGAAATGTGCTTTTGCTTTGAACCTGAGGAGAGTGCAGGGGAAGAAGTTCTGGCTCTTGAAGACTCTGCACACTGTTCTGTGAATAGAAGTTACAAAGAAGAGCAGTACCAGAGGCTGGTGCTGCTGCCAGCTGCAGGGAACACCAGAGTGAGCCTGACCCAGGGCTCAGGCTTCGGTCACAGGCTCCTTCTGGAAGGGGGACCAAAGCCCATCAATTTGCATTCCTTTTTTTGCCATAGCTCCTTGGTCACCATTGAAAGGGAGAAGAGGGCAGTGATGACAAATAATGTGGCTGAAAATGTATCAGCCACTGAGATAGGAGATAATGTGTCTGATGTATGTGATGACAGTAGAATTCTAAGACTTCTGACCAAAAATGATCAGAGATCATCTGATAGTCACAGCATACAGTCATCAGTGAGGAAGGGACCTGTGAGGGATGAGGTCCTTTAAATTACACCTAGGTTAAGAAAAGGCGTTAAATTGAGAGTCTGGGGAGAGGGGCAGGGGGGAAAGGTCTGTGGAGTTTGCCTGATTCTGCTTGGAGGAGGAAGAGAGGTTTTACTATTTCAGTTATGCAGGAATATTTTAGTATTGCAAAGGTAGTCCACCACAAGCTGGTTTATAGGCAGTTGGCCTCTAAGTTAGGAGGTAATTTAGGAGGTAACTTTCCCTGTTGGTAAAGTTTCACATAATTATACTTCTCTGTGATTTTGTATCTATTGCGGAAACATTTCTGATTGCTGTTGGATCAGAAGCTTGTGCTGTTCAGGACAGGATGCTGAAACACTTCAGTGGCTAATCTGAGCTGGCCTGGTGATTTCTTTACCCCTGGTGATTTCTTTACCCCCTGGTGATTCCTCTACCCCATAGTGAATGAGCACAGAGACAGAGCAGCATTTCTGTTTCCCGAAGCTTCCTGTTTCTGATTAACCAGCATAAAAATTAGTATCTGTTGAATTGATGCTTATCAGAATTCCTAAATAACTCTTCTGCCTCCAGCAGTGGCACTCGATTATGTTCCTCACTCCTAAGCCTCTTAGAGGTTTAGCATTTATGAATCCCCTCTAATACTTTGCTTGACACATTTGGTTAGGCATATGACAGTGATCAGCTGAGAGGAAAACAAGTCATCTCATCAAGTACAAATTGAGGCTCCTGGTAAGGAGAGTGGAGAGGCAAGCACAAGTTTCCTGCTGTTTTAAGTCAGAATAGAACAGGGCTGTTAAAATAACTGTAATGCATTTAAAATAAAAACAGGCTGTGTGCCCACTTCCCAGCCAGCTTCAGACAGTCCATCACAGCTGGTTTTATGAGCAGTTGTATGAGGGAGGCTGAGGACTGGATGCACTGAGGGGAGGTGGTTCAGCTCTCACCTGGTGCCTCAGGGTGCTGAGCGTGCTGAGGGTATGTTATCTTGCACTTGATATTGGTTCTGCAGCTAAACTTCGGGATAAAACCCCAACGCAGGGCTTTGAAGGGCTGCCCACCCAGTGCCTCTTGGAATGCAAAGTGGGTGGTCTTTTTTAGAGGAGGCAGCCCTGGTTCAGGCAGCTGATTGGGGTGGTGGCTCCTGCAGCCCCTTGGTGCTTGCTCTGTCCTGGTCCTCCTGCACAGGGACATTTCAGCAGTGGCTGGAGGAGGTGCTGCTCAGCCAGCCGGGGTAACCTTTCAGCAGTGGCTTCACGATGAAGGCTCCTAAGCATTCCTGTAATACCAATGATGTTAAGAAGTAGTTGGTATTGTAAGCAGGTGCATTCCAGCTCGGCATACCTTGACAATTTGACAACAGCCAGATGTTTAACTAGGTGGAGTAAGCGATGACTCTAAATACCATCATATAAATCTTGCAAATGGTACCCCAGCTGAGCCTCTGGGTACGCCTGGTGAATTGTGATTTCTCAGAGGTCCTGTTTGATCAGAGAGTGAGCTCTTCCTTTAACCCTTGATCGGACCCCACAGAGACAGCTGGTATTGTGATGCATCACTAGTGACTAATTTCAACAAGTCAGTTAATTGATCCTTTGGAGCTACGCAAGGCTAGTTGAAAATAGTTAAATGTTGTTGTTTTAATGGAAATTATCCTAATGTTGCTGTGAAATGGAGCTGCAGAAAGAAGCTTCCTACAGCTGCTTTGGTATACATTTCAGCCAGCATATGGTATGCATTTTAACTGAACACATGGAGAACTAATTTGATTTGAGTTGATTGATTTTGATTACTGACATGAGGATATGCTAATGAGAAACAATCCAGCATGTCTAAAAGATGGTTTCAATTTCTAGCACAGCTGATACATAATGTTTGTATCATATGCATGAAAAGTACGAGAGAAAATGTTGTCTATTTTGAAATTTTTCTCAGTGGTTGGCATGTGGTGAACAGGAGGAGAGATGCATTATTCTGATTGCAGCTTGGCAACCCATTCTTCTGTCGGTACAAATTAGGACTGATTGAATATATCTAGCTAGGACAGGTGTAGTTTCTGCATCAGAAAATGGGCAATACTGGTAGCTGTAAAAAACCCCAAACCATTTTTCAGGAAAACTTCTGCTGTGGATCAGATCAGTTTCAGAAGGAGGTTGTTCACTAGAGGTTTATGAGGTCCAGGAGACGAGCTCAGAGCAATGTCTTTGAAATTGGTTTGTTAGTTTTTAATTTACTGGAGCCTGTTCAGTTTAGATGTTTGTTTACATGTTGCTTAGGGAGAAAAAAGCATAATATCATAGTGGAGGATTTTCAGAGAAGGTGGATCATTGGATGCAACATCTCAAACCTGAGGCTAAATACTTTAGCTTGTGAGCATTCAGTTATAGGTAGGAAGCCTTCCTGTTGTTTTGTGTGGGTATAAACTGTCCAAGGTATGAAGTGCTGCTCTTTGAAAAGAACTGGAACATCTTCCTTGATGTATTTATTCCTCCTGTGCTCTCAAAAAGTCATATCAACTTATGTAGATTGGGATCCTGCAAATGCTAAACAAACATGCATCACTCTAAATATACAACTTAGAACAACCAGCTCCACTGGTCTTACCCTCATGAATATGGATTGAAATAAAAATCTTTCCAAGTGGTCACTAAATGAAGCTGGGTCATAGCAAGTCAGCTGCTCTCCTTATGGGACACTTAGAATCATAGAGTTGGTTAGGCTGGAAAAAACCTCTAAGATGGAGTCCAACTGTTTACCCAGCACTGCCAAGCCCACCACTAACCCATGTCCCCAGGTGCCACATCCACTTGTCTTTTTAATACCTCCAGGGCTGGTGACTCCACCGCTTCTGTGGGCAGCCTGTTCCAATGCCTGACCACCCTTCAGTGAAGAAATTTTTCCTAATATCCAGTTTAAACCTCTGCTGGTGCAACTTGAAGCCGTTTTCCCTTGTCCTGTCACTTTTTACCGGGAGCAGAGCCTGATCCCCACCTGGCTACAACCTCCTTTCAGGGAGTTCTGGAGTGACAAGGTCCTCCCTGAGTCTCCTCTTCTCCAGGCTGAACATGCCCAGCTCCCTCAACTGTTCCTCATCACTTGTGCTGCAGACCCTTCCCCATCTCCATCGCTCTTCTCCAGACCTGACTGATATCTAAGCCCCAGAGTGATTTCCACCTAGCCAAAACCACCCACTTCATCAAGGAGGTATAAAATCTTATTTATATAAGAACATTAAATGATAATCCACCACATAGTAATTGATAGCAACTGATCTGAGCGACTTATGCAAATAATCACTATAGACACAGCTGCTGCAGGAGGAGAAAAAAGAGTGGGATACTTTACAGCCATCTCTGCATGACGTTTCTCAGATAGTACTTGAGTAATCACACTGCCTGTGTGCAGCTACCAAGGTGAGCCATATAAATAACATTTATTTAAGTAGACAGGAGCCTTCTGTATTAAACCTGAGCTGGAGGAGGGGAGCTCTGCTTATTTTTCCCCTCCTCTAAGGTTCCGCAGTGGGGTCAAACTTTCTGCCTGAGCACAAAACTGTTGCTGAGGGAAAAGAAATTTGCAGGTAACGTAAGCCCACAAATGTCAGAGCTGCAGTTGCTTTGTCCCAGAGCAGCTCCAAGGTGATCACAGTGCTTGTTGCACTGTTGGCAGCACAGCTGGCAGCAGTGCCAGTGAGGCTGTTTTGGGACTCTGGAGTTCTCTCACCTTTAGGCACTGTGATGTGTGAGAGGAGGAGATGGCATCCCTGAGAAGCAGAAGGTCCCACTGACATATGACATGTTGCTCTGTTGCTAAGTGGGGTGTTCTCTGTGGGCACACAACGACACAACCTGGCTTTTCTGCTTTTGCCGTATGTTTTGCAGGAGTGATTCATGGGACATGAGCACAGTTGCTATGATCAGGAAGAGGTTTGCTGGTATTTAATCTGCTCCTGTCAAGCAGCAGGGTGGTATCTCCTGGATGTAGCAGATGACAGCCTTGATGTGTCCATGAGGCAGTTTGTATATGATATTTGGAAGGTATAGCTTGTCAGTTAACAGCTGTCTTCATTCAGGTGGGTAAGCAGATGGGCAGTAAAGGCAAATGAAGTATACTCTAAATATGAACCTCTGAAACCTAATTCTCTGTGGCCAAAACAATCTGTATTTCATTGTGATACCTCCAATCTGTATTTCAGTGTAGATTAATAGCCACCTTCAGGCTGGTGTTTCTTTTCTTTCTCTTTTTTTTTCCTTTTTTTCTTTTTTTTTTTTTCTCTTTTTCTTATATATCAACTCTTCATTCCTTAAGAACACTAACTAATCCGGGTATGGGTTTGTCATACCCATGTCTATAGATGCCTGTCTCTCACATGCTCCCAAAATTCAGGTCTTCTCTGCAAGGACAGTTTGGGATAGAAGTAGATCCAGGGCTCTGGAAGTGGTCAGAAGTAATCAATGGAGGTGGGGAGGTGCTTATGTAATTGAGAGGAAAATACTTGCTAGTGAAACTTCAGTGAAGAGAGAAGTGTTCTCACAAAGACTCAGCAGGACTCCGAAAAGGCCCTGGCGATGTGCCCTTGTCTTCCTTGCTTTAACAACCTGTGATGAGCTTTCTTTCCTCATTTTCTGAGCTGCCCTTCTGGCACTGTCCATCTGGAGTGACAGGAGCCTGCTCTGTAATTGGCAGGGTTTGTCACTGTTGAGAAAGTGAAGAAATGAAAGATCAGCTGCTAATCTCAGCTGAGCTCAGACAAACCCAGAAAACTCCAGCTCCTGTACCTGGGATCAAAATCTTGATCAGATACTCTGTCTGAAGTTACATTGGAAAACTGTGCCCAGAAATTATTTCACTTTCAAATTGTTGGAACTATAGTGAATTATGAATAACAAGCTGGTGACTCCTGTGAACAAAGAAATTCTGAAAAATCCTCTGCTGGTTTATTGCAGCTTCCCACAGAACAGGATGAATGAGTTTGCAGCAGGGAAAGTACAGGTCTGTGTTAAAGTATTCAATTTTGTGTTGAAAACACAAAGCTGTAAGGAACAATGGTATCCTGGTAACTTGTGATCTTAATCTTTCTTACAAGATTGTAAAACTGTTTACCCTGGCAGTATCAAGTTAATATAGCACATTCTTTCTGAATTTCTTGTTTTCCCTTTTATTACAACAATGTGTTTGCAAACTCTCTGATGTTATATACTACTATTGAAGCCTCGTGATCCCTTCAGCAAAACAAAGATACTAATTAAAAGTATTTTTACTACTGTGCCTAGTTGATTTTTTTCCTTCAGTTGTTCACTCTTTGTTTTAACAATCCCATTAGCACCTGAAAATTCTGACCTAAGCACAGTCTAATTGGGACACAGTATGAAGCCTGTGATTGCCTTTCTCTTTTCATTAGAATATTTCATTAATTGTATTTCCATCCATTCCCCCTGGAATCTGAGTATGTCTGAGAAATGGCTTTTGAGTAACCATGTGGATATAGAGGTGGTGACAACTCTGCTTCTCCAGAGTGTGGTTATAATTCTCAGTGCAGTCTGTGCACTACAATCTGCATTACCATGCTATGAAATTGTCCAACATTCAGATGATGTCACAAGCTGACAGAATGGAAAAGCTCCAAGAGGAGGATGCTGCTGCATGCTAGAAACATATGTCACACAGCATCAAATCCTGACCTGAGTCTCTTGGATGCATGAACCAAATGCATCTTTGTCTTCGAATCTCTTCAGCTTTACCAGATTTCTTTGCAGCTCTGTGGCTGCTGAGTTTGGCCAAATCCCTGGAAGTGACAGATGAAACTCTACACAAAGATGTAAAAACCAAATAAAAACTCCAACAACCAAAAAACCCCAACCCATCAGCAGATGCAGAGGTCTATGATTGCCAAATTAAATAACTAATTGAAGAGTTTTCCCTCTCTATTAAAAATTTAAATAGTGAAGTGGGTACAAGTCCTAGACCCAGTGAGATCAACAGGAGTTCTTTGGTCTGAGTATGACAAGGATAGTATCACTTATCATCTGCAGTTCCTAAGTACCTTGAGAGTTGCAGATTTAGAGTCATTCAAGCTTGAAGGAGAGACTGCTGATCTCTGTCAGAGATGAAGAGACCTGTCCCCTGCCCAAGGAAGCTTCTTTTGCCTTTTCGGAAACAAGCCTTGCAACATCTTGGGATGGTTGTTGTACTTAACTCACCCAAATACGTCTCATCTTTCCAATGATTTATGATAAGCCAGCCCTCCCATCATCTTTTTTGCTGTTCTTTTGGCTCATTTCAGTTTGTCCCTTGTTCTTCAACCACGACATACTACAAGGTGTCTCCTTCTCTGGAGTGACAGATCCCATTCCCACTGGAGAAGTCCCAGTCTATTTCTAGTTTCATCCCTCCCATTTTCTTTCGTGGGCACAGACGTGAACCTCTTTGTTTGCCAGTTGCACCTTGAATACCTGCTGTTTTTCTTCTTTCCACACAAAAATGCAGTCTCTTCCCTTTCTGAGGAGCAGAGCATGGATGTGGCACTGAAGGAAGTGTGGATGAGACGTGGGTCCTGCAGCTTGTGTCAATAAGCTGGTTTGAAAGAGGGGGCACGTGTGTCGGTCATTTATGTTTACATCTCATTTCAGGAGATAGACTGCAACTTGCCTGCTCGCTAATTAGAAGGAAGTAAACATGTTGCCTGTTCTTATCTAAGAGTTTTTATATAACATTTACTGCCTGTTGATGTAAATGCCCTAATGCATGCAGGGTGATTCGATGTATCATTAGTGATGTGGAAGGACACAATGAGATCAGAACAGAATGTGTTTTCTTTATCATCTCATCCTTACTGTCTGACTGTTTGACTCCAGGAAGAGTACATAACATGGATGAAACTTTGCTGTATACTTATTTTTGCCCTACCTTATGAGGCTATCTAGAATCCAGGAAATTTTCAGTCACTAAGGATCAGGAAGGCTGGCACAAAGCACTGTTTAACTGTGGTAAAGGCTCCTTGTTGAGGATTAGATTTTAGGATTCCCTTCTCTCAGCTGGAGGTGTTGGCAAGAGATGAGCTCTGATGTTACCACATGGTTTGCTAAAAAGGCCTGGCGGAGGTTGAGATTTATGGGAGCTCTCGGTTTGTCCTGGTAGGACAGGGATGAAGTCTTCTGCTTTCCCTCCAGGCTCCATATGAAGAACTAGCAAAAAACCACATCTAAACAGATTTGGATATTATTGTGGCTTTCATAATTTTTCAACTGACTTGGAAGATATAAAGAAAAGCTTTGGTCAAGGGAAATTATGTCCCTTGGGAAAAATAGATGGAGAAAGTAGATCTGGGTGCCATGTGAAGAGAAATTTGTTTTTCCCTTTCAATTCTTTTTATTAATTTCATTAATGCTTAAATTGGGATACATTTTGTTCTCTGAACTCTGTTCTTCTGACAGTGGTGTTTGTGATAGGAGTATAGCAGTGAAACAGCAACTGTTCCCTGAAAGACCAGGAATCATTCTCTTCTGCAGAATGGGCAGATGCTGTCACTGCCTGAATCTTGGGATAAAGCATCAGGGTAAGCTCCAGACAGCCAACACCAAAGCTTCCCCTGCTGCTCTGAAGCCTCCAAAATTGTGTTGAGTTACAATTCTTTGATGTCAGAGTAAGGCAAAATAGCAACAGGCAGAAAGTGCAATTCATTTAATTGTAGTTTCATAATGTTTTGAAGCAGTTATGCTGTTGCTGAAGTCGTGTCCCCTTTAGTGAAAATGTCTTTAGCTCACTGGCAGATCTAATTCTGCTCACTTACACTTTGCTCCAAAGTTTGCTTTTGCACCCTTTCAGTCCAGAGTAGTGATTTGGACAGGGCTGGGACAAAAAACAAGTCCTAAGAGCCCTTTTAAATCTCTGTCACAGTAAATAATGTGTATTGCTCCAAACGTCAACTTGTTGCACCTTCTCCAAACACATCACTGAGCTGCACATGAAAGCAGAGCACAGTCTGCCCAGAGGTTAGTGCTTGCTAGGGAGGCTGCTTTCATTTGATAAATATTTCAGTGTGTGTTTTTCCCTGTGTAACACTAATAATTCATTCCTAAGCTGGGAAATGTTTCCAGAAGTGTAGGGTAATGGAGTGTAGTTCAGCTCCCTTTGCTGAACTGAGCCAGGGATCCAGAGAATCTGATTTCAATTTTCTGCTGGCAGAGGGCCTGGGTGATTTAGGAAGCAGCATAATGCATGAACTTGTGCTTGTATTGGGCCTGATACTATGATTGCTTCAATTACAGATTTGTTGATAGACCTTTGCTTGCTTGGGGTAATGCTGTACAGTTTCCCTGTTTTATGAAGGTATATTAATATAAAATTGCTAGAATGTAATGAGGACTGATGCCCCTGTATTTTTGTTGATCTGTAAAGCATTACACACATTTAGTGTTCTGTACAAATATGATCTCATGCTGTCTCTGTTGCTCATAGGATTTTTGTTAGCTTTAAATATGACAGTTTGGAGTTGTCATTAACAGCTTTTTTAGACTCCTTTCCTTCGGCTGAGGTCTGTGTTTTGAGAAAACAGATCACATGGAAAATGCTGTGTCTTGTGTTCCTGTTATCTCGACATTTGGTCTCATTTGGGAGAAGTCAGGACCTCTGCATTTGCAGGATTCTGTGCTGAGGTCACTGGATGCAGACAGGACCTTACAATTCTCCAGGATTTATTTTATGTCAATCCCCAAGTGACATCTCCCCAAATTTGGGCTGATCTGAGTGTTCCTATTGAGTAAAAGCAGCAGGCTGTGCTTGGGAGCCTGACCAAAGCCCCAGTAGTGTGAATGACTGGGGAATGGTGAACCTGGAGACATGGAACAGCATATTGCTTTTTTATAATGCCAACGGCATGTTTTCTTCAGCTGGGAAATCTGCTGTCATTTTCCTGTCTTTCTGAAAAGGTGAACATGAAGATGTGCTTTTCCTCAGGAAGGTTTGAGCCACTCAGGCCCTTGATGTGTCCACTGGCCAAAGGCAGTCTGGGGCTTAGCAAGAGCGGGGAGGTGGTGATAAAGTGGTCAGTAAAAATAAAACCATTAAAATACCAAACAGCAACACATCTCACACGTGTGTCAAGGAGTATTTGTTCATGGCTCTCTTTCCAACTGGAAAAGAGAAAGGAGCATCACCACAAGGGTGGGTGAACTTACAACAGTGCTCAAGGGGACCTCACACCTAGAAACGCATCAGCTGTAACCACTTCTGCCCCGAGGTGCTTCCTGAGCTGCCTCGGGTGCTGCCTGCAGCTGCTGCACAACAAAATTTCTCGTTTAACATCTCATCTGTGTGGTTATAATAGAAAACATCACGGTAAATGGCAGAAGATTATTTTCTTTGTCTTGTGCTATTACTGAGCATCATCACACGTGTACTGTTGTGGCTGACAAAGCACTTCAGTTCTAAGCCTCTATTTTAAGATGCTTAGGACTACTCTAAAATAGCTGTTCTTTAGCTGAAAGTCTTCCTTTATATTCTTAGCAGAGATGTGGGTTTACTTGGAGAGTTTCAAATTCCATTTGATTTTTTTTTTACATTTCTTGTGAATTTAAACAATATGGGCTTCATGTTACCAATATATCAAATCTATTTATTACATTGCTTTTCAAAGTATGTGCACTTTTCTGTCAAACAAAAACACATGAGACAGAGGAATCTATGTTATTGCTAATTCCAGCATTTGGAAAATGTGTTGCAAACTCCACCGAAGATAGATAAGTACTTTTTTCTTTTCCTTTTTGTTTACCTTCTGGTTTATGTGGTTCAGATTGCTCTTGGGTTTTGTTGTCTTTAAGCTTTCATTCTACCTTCTTGAGTGCTAGAACCTTCTTCCTATTTTTGTTTAATGCTCCCCTGAATTCAGCACGGGGGCTTTTTTCCTAATTTGGGAGGTAATAAATTGAAAAATTGCCTGATCAACTCTTAATTTTTACTAAATCTTGAAAAAATACATATTAGGATTTTAAATAACTTTAAAGAAAATTTTATTTTCTTTTTATTGGTGTGTTGTTGATAATATAAATTAAGCTTGATTATTTTATTTTTGTTTTGCTGCTGCTCTTCACATTAAAGCACATGTTCTTGCCTCTTGGTTGTAATTCAATTTGATATTTTAATCTCAGAAATATCATGGACAGCTTCCCAGAATTTCTGAGCACTTTGTTTTAGAATGGACCCCCTTGACATAATATCTCTGGGGGGTTTTTGTGAAGTATGAGGCTCGGTTTTAGCCTTAATCCACTCCTAAATAAGATGAAATCTTCCCTTGATAAGAACCAGCCCTCGGAGGGATGCTCCTAGCAGAGTACCAAGGTTTTTTTACAATTAGGGGTTGCAACAGGTCTTTCAGGCACGAAGTCATTGATTTTCGTTAACACCGGAATAATTGCTTTGTAAATGGGTTAAGGAAGGTCTTGCCCAGGGCCGGGAACCGGGCACCATCCCCGGGCACCGCCGCGATGCCCATCCCTGCGCCGAGCCGGCTCCGCACAGCCGCCAGCAGCCCCTGTCGCTGCCCGCTGCCTTGCTGGTTACCATGACATTTCATCACCCCGGAACGGGCTCCGGGAAGTCTGGCTGGGGCTTGTTCGGTGCGGGGATTTGCTCCGTTCGCCTGCGTGCGGTGGAGGAGGAGGGACCCCCATGGCACCGAGATGTTCATTCCCTTCACCGCTCCTTGTTCCCTCTGAGATCAAAGAACCAGGCTACTGAATCCAGGCAGATTTGTACCGCACATCACTTCGCTTCCTCCTCACAGATTGTGCACTTGTTCTTTTGGCAGCCGATTCATAATGTATTGAGATTTCCCTTTGTGCTGCTGCACATCTCCCGGCTTAGAGTGGAGCGGTGCCGACCCACGCGGTGGCCGCTTGGCTGGAGCACATCAATGCCCTGCCCTGCAGGACCAGTTAGGATGTCCACGCTGGCTCTTTCACAGGAGGGAGCGCTGCTTCTGAAGTGCTCCGGCTGTGATTAATGTAGCAGCTTCTCAACAACAGCTAATTAATAATGCTTAGCGGGGCTAACTCTGCTCAGACATCTGTGCGTTGTACAGCTGCTCTTGCAGTGGCTGATTAACAGAATTAAAGGATGTACGTGGGACAACTAAAAAGGTCTAGCAAAACTAACAGTATATTCCATGATAATAATGCATCCACTGCCCAAAATGCTACTTAGTCTGGGATCTCAGCCTCTAAGTTGTTTTTGGTTTGGTTTTTTTATCATGTCAGTGATGATTTTATCGCTTGTCCACAGTGGATGGGCTTTCAAATGCATCATCTCCCTCTTGAACTTTGCTGTTTATTTTGCAGCTAAAGAAATGGAAGTTGAAGTAGGCATGTGGTGTGGATGCTACAGATTTTATCACTGCTATTTCTTTATTTTTTTATCAAGGTAGCTAGATCAGAAAGAATCCAAAAATATGAGACTGTTCTTCATGTTAATTCCAAGTCATGAAAAATAAGACTTTTCAATTCTATAAGCTTTAAGAAATGTGCACAATGTACTTAATCTTTGTGTGTATCTCTTTATGGCATTTCACCTTTGCAGCCACTGTCTCTTAAATACTTTAACAGAAAAACTCAGCCTACAAAAAGATGAGAAGAGCAGATAAGGTTCATAGGCAAGCCAGTCCTATTCCAGTCCTCCTTACCCTCTGACAGATCAGGAAGGGCAACTGATGCTAATCTTCACTACAATCTCAAGGCACCTGGGAAAATGGAAATAACATTTTTAACATCTTAGCAGGTCATGAGCAGTAGTGTCAATCACAGTACCTTGGCCTGATTCCAGTGTGGGAATTACATTCTGCTGAACAAATGCACCCTGTTGCATTTTCAGTGATGCACTTTTTGTCTTACATGGTGTGGAGTTGCTGATAAAAGTTACAAGAGCTGGGGCTTCCCTACTGCCGGAAATATTTTAATAGTGGATTAGGTCAATCAACAGTAACTTTTCCTCCTTGTTCATCAGCTTATTTTACAAAAGTACTTTGAAAACTGCAGTGCTTCACCTGAAGAGATACTCAGCCACTGAGTTACAGGAAACAACTTCAAAAGCCTGTGTGTTGGGCACGACCGAGGCCTCTGATGACTGACCAGATGCTGGTGAGCTCTTGAAGACTCTGCATGTATGAAAAGTCTCTTTTCAAAAAATTTCCATGTCTCTGTTGCGAGCAGTTAGTGTGGGAATGTTAGAGAGAACAGTGTGGTAGAACTTTCTGTACAGGGTAAGTAAAATAGGATAAGAAAAGGGACATTCCTGCAACTGGTCATTCTGAAATTATCCAAGGCTGCTGGTTTTACTGCTTCTAAAGTGTAGAAGTGAAGATAAAGGGGAAATGTTTAAAAAGCACTTAGCAAGAATAGAGCAGTTTATCAAAAAAGGCAGGGGTTTTGTGTTGGGTCTTCTTCACATCAGAAGTGTTTTCCTGCATATTGCTGAAATGAAATGGCTCTCAAGGTAGCTAAATGTGTCTGAGTAGGTTCCAGTGACTCTTGGGCAATGGGAGCACTCAATAACAAGAGAGGAACAAAAACATGTCTAATATGATCTGTTGAACAGGACCATTTTAATCAGAGCTGAGTTCTGAAGGAACCAGGTGTTATTTTGCTCCTGGCAGCAATTGAATCTTCACAGGTTTTTCATGACATCACATCTTTTCCATGTCTTAACCAGTGACTCATCCTGCTTGCCTGTTTGTTCCTATTTCTAGCTGCCAGCAGGAAACACTAAGCTTAATGTTAAGATTCTCTTATTAATGACACATCCTAGTCTGCCCAAGGTCCCTCTCCCTTGTGGTACCTGTTGGGTGGGTTGTTTTTTTCCCCTTCCTCTTTCCCAAGGTGACTTTTGTTTATCTGATTCTTGGTGTCTTCCACTCCAAAGCCTACTTTTGCAAAGGCAGTATGTGTGTGTGAATGTAACATCCCCTTATAACCACGGGGCTGGGAAGTGGATTATCCTGTCTCCAGGGCTGACGAACTCCAAACAAGGTGCAAAAAGCCATGGTGTAGGTGTTACAATATGACATTTAACAACAGGGTAGAAGAAGTCATTCCTTCACTAGGTCTGATGAAGCCCCAAATTGTGGTGTGTGCTCGTTATTGGGGTGGACGTAGCCTCTGTTCTGACTCTGAGCAGCCTAAGCAAGGATGATGCCAAGTACGTGCATCTTGTAGATATTGCCAATAGCTGGACAATAAGCAACTCTTCTTTTTGCATATTATTCTTCTTTAAAGAAACCAAAACCCATGGAAATCACACCACAATCCTTTAAAAAAAAATTGAAATGCTTATTTCTTTAGAGGCTGTTTGTCACATACACTGCTAGAAAAGTCATGGTGCTAAGGAGATTAAATTCAGTACAGATTAGATGTTTCAGTGACATTTTACCTGGAGCAAAGAACTTGTGGCAGGAAATCTTCACTAGAAGAAGGATGGTTCAGAATCAGGGATTCTGATTTTTCAGACCTGCAGCAAAGAGCATCTGTCATGATCTAAAAACTCAAATATGTTTCCTATGTTAGTACCTTGCAGTTTCTGCTGAGACAGCCAAGTAAATTTAAGATTAAGATTGTACTCCTGTTGTGAATGTTTGTGTGATGGATCTTGAGACTAGAGGGCATCTGCACACAATGCAAACATATTTAGGTCTTTCTCTTCTCTGATAAACACTGAATTTTGATTGCTCATTAATGCAAAACCTTCAGATTTTTGTTTCAAGCTACCCACTAATGGTCCTGTGGGTGTTTTTAATTGTTTGCATAAAGGACAGGCACACGCATAAGCTGCAGAAGAACAGGGCTGTTAGCACACTGGTGTAAATACATCTCACAGAGTCCCCTCTGTGCCTGCTTGCAGCCAAGCTCTGATTCCTCTTCAGGGACAGCCTAGCGGGTTCCTGGATGCTGGGGGCTCAGGCTATTCTTCCCAGGCATTTAGCTAGACTGTTAATTAGTGCTACATCACCTTTCTGCTGGTCCCTGCCTGTGCATCGCATACTTGTCTTCTAATGAGTTTGTGGTCTACCTGGAAGTCTTGCAAACAACTTGGCGGGAGGGGAGCAATTTCTGTCAGTTGTTTTCTCCTTCATTTGATAAACAACTTGAACTTAAAAACCTGAAATGACTAATTACCTGAGGTTTGTGGTGTTTTAAACTGAGGGAAGGACAACTGTTGTAAATGCTGAAGAAAGTGAGCTCAGATTTTGCAGTTTGTTTTATTTTATTTATGCTGAGGCATATGTGTGTGTGGGGGGAGGTGTGCACTTCAGCTCTCATGGTGTGAGTCAAGAAAATTAAGCCAGTTTATCACTGTCTAAGAAGCTAATTAATGTAACCTAATGTAACCTGAGGAAAAAAGTATTTCAGGGTGATAGTACAACAACTGAAATGCAGTTGGAGAAATGCCACTATAAAGCTGTGAGGGGAGATGACATGCCCTGTACCTGTACAGTAAAACAGAGCGAGGAAGCCATCAGTGACTCAGGAAGAGATGAATCACGTCTCTGCATTGTAGCACATGGCTACCAGGGCAAGGGTGTGAACAAACTTTATATACCATGAGATACAGGATGCCTTTCCCTCACACACACTCCTCTGATGACCTGAGAAGGCAGACACACAAGTATATCCTAGTGAATATGCAAATTAACTTTCTAATGATTTCACTGCACTGCCCACCATAGGACAGGTTATGACTGAGCAAATGCATGTTATCCTTTGGGGTTCTGTGCCTCCTGCAGCCCCATCTCTCACTAATTTATGAATTGGGGCCCATCCCCACACACAGGGGGATCACAGGCAGAATACTGAAATCCAGTATTCCAGATTTGCTAAATTCCAGACCTTTCAGACAATTTGGCTTTTTCAGTCCAATTCCTGACTGAGCCGAGACACTGAGGTGGTATCAGGGCAGGTTTTGGAAGGCACTCTGAGTGTCCCTTGAGGCTGCTTCCCAGGACAGTCAGGATGCTGTCCTGGGTATGTACCCAGAGCTGAGTCCTTGCTCTGAGCCATTGTCAAAATTAATTTCTTTCCAAATTATTCTGCATGTGACTTGACAACGTGTCTTGCAGTCGCTTACTGCCTAGTCACAGCCTCATGCCCTAAGCCAGAGTGAGCACTGGTTAAACACAGAGGAGAAAATAGGAGATGAGATTTGGAAGGCAGAAGAACTTGTGAGTGCAAGTATCAAACAATAATGCTGTGAGCATGAGAAGCAGAGAAGCCTGACTTTCTATGGATTTGTTTGGTTTTGTTGGTTGCAGAATCTCTGAAGTTACTAATACTGATTTAGGGCCTTCTAATGAGACACAAAGAAAGCCTCTCTCAATGTGAATTCTGTAGTGCTGGGAAAAGACAATCATTGCACTTCGGCTTTTTTCACAGCTAAGGTATGCTTAAGGTCTCTCTTCATCTTACCAACTACTTTTTGTGACATATGTAAAAACATTTGAACACATTTTCCCTCAGCAAAATTTGATCAAAAGTGCATATGTGGAGACTGATGTTTTAATAAGCCTCATGTCTTTAGGAAATCAGGCTAAAATAAAGCAACTATCATCTCTCTGAATAAAAGAACAATACTATTACTGCTGAGACGTTCCTTGCTTGAAGAAATATAGTTAGGATCTAGTTGTCGTGGCTGGTTTAGCTGTTTAGCTAAGGGGAGATTTGGTGTCAGTGAATATGAGAGTGCTGTGTTATGGATTTATCACTGGTAGGAAAAGAAATGGTCACTCAGGCTGCAGGGTGGAGTCCACCTCATTCTGATATTCCCACCTCTGACCTGTTGTCAGGAGGGAACAGAACGATTCCTCAGCCAGTGTGCAACGCTTCATCGTGATCAGCCAATGGGCTACCCCATCTTGAAATAAATACACAAGTTGAAGGGAAAAAATCACGTATTTTCCCAGAGAACTGGCGGAGAAACAGCAAGATTCCTGCTGCACAGCCTCTCCACTGGGAAATTCACAGTGTGTTACAGCTGCGGATAGTCTCACAGTAGTGCCATAGCAGAGCCTTTTAAGGAAGCTGTAGGGAGCTTATTTACAAGCGCTGTCCTCCTACAGAGAGGCTCTGTGATGTTCTGGTGCTGAACAACAGGCGGCCACAGACTGGCTGCTGTGTGTTCTGCAGGGGCCAACACTGGCTCTTGTATGCAGCAAAAACAAATCTGTATGTATGGGAATGATGGGCAGGATGATTTTAAAGCTGAGTAGTTTCCCACCAACTGTCTTCTGGGGATGTAGTGATGTGCTGCGTCTGATCTCTGCTCCTGCCAGAGTGCTCTACGTGGGTTTATTTTACTCTTCCAACTAGTTAACATGGTTGTTAAGTCCTTTAGGGTCTTTTTCTTTAGAACTTTCATCACATTTTAAACCAGTGGCAGCCAATGCTTTCTTCAGTGTGGGTTTTGGGGACTAAAAGATGGTTCATTTTAGAACTAACCCATCACAGTATAAGTTGACACCTCATACTGAGCACGCACTTTGAAGGAAATGCCTTTTGGCTCCCTGCAGCTGTTTCACAGAGCTGCCATTTGCCAAAAGAAGGATGAAATGTGTTCAAAAGATAGACACCTTCTGAGTGAGAGAGACAATCGACTCCTTCTGAGTGAGAGCACACAACTTCTCTCCTTGGTTCAGAAGGCAGGTCTGGAGGGAATGGATTGGGCTGTAGGACTTCTGTTCTGGTGTAGAAATATCCCTCAGTTTGAAAATAGGCTTGCAAAATTCAAAGGAAAAGTGCTATTGGCATCCAACAGATGGTAGTTGACATGTTTTCTAGCTGTCACAAGCCTTTCAGAATTCTTCTGTTGCATATGCCAGAGCTTCACCTTTGTGCTGCCCAGCTGAACACAGAAATGACAAGTGCAGGTGGAGGAACTCTGCAGGAACTCTCTGGGTAAACAGAATTAAGATGAACCAACAGAGGAGGATTAATAGATCTCAAATTAGTATGTGCACCTCAGACTTTGTGACTGGGATATTCCACATTAAATTCACTTTGTATAATAATGTTTATTGTATCAAATCTTTAATTTTTGTCTCTAACCTGAGGCAAGAAAGGAGTCTCCAGCAGCATCTACCTCAAGGACATTTTCCTGACCATGACACTGAATTGCAACACGTGAATGTTTTCTGCCTGGTACAGTCCTGGACTGGTTATTTTGCCTCTGCTTTGAAGTGTCAGCTTTCAGTGAACTCTGCTAACATTTTATTATTGCATTGGGGCTGAGGCAGAGAAGAGCAATTAAAGGGTTGACATCTTTGGTATTTTTTTAATAGTACATGTGTCAAAATGCATTTAACAAATCATGGTTGATGCAAAAGCCTAATTAATGCTAAAATGTAAATAGAGTTCATTTCACTTGGGAGCAACTGAGAAGTTTAAAATGTATAATAACAAAAAGTGGTTGCCTTATTTTTTATATAGGACCTAATTACTACTCTTGCTTCTGAGAACTGAAGTCTTAAAGCCTAAATATTCCTTTCTGTTGCAGGATACAGCTGGACAAGAAAGATACAGGACCATCACTACAGCCTACTACCGAGGAGCCATGGGCTTTGTCCTCATGTATGATATCACCAGTGAAGACTCCTTCAATGCTGTGCAGGACTGGTAGGAAATACTGAAATACTGTTGTTGTTGTTGGGTTTGTTTGGGTTTTGGCCAATTCTCTCCCCACATTTGTTTGTTGAGAACATGAGACATCCCACCCTCTATAGTGCTTTGCATCACCATGTTCTTTCCTCTTCATCTAAATAATTTGATTTATAAACATTCCTTAGAAAAAGTTCTCCAGCTTCACTTTAATGAAAAGGTTGTAATTCAAATATTGTATCCTACTACAGTACTTTTTGCTTTTAAAAGTATCAGTTTATTGTAAAGAAATTAATCCCTTAATGCTTTTTTGCACTTATGTGGTTTCTGGCTATGCTGCTAAAAATACAGATTAACAGTGGTTGTTCAATCACATCTCAAGGATTTGGGGAAATGCTGTGTTTATTCTCAGTACTGCCTGTGACTCCACTCAAATGTCTTGCAATCATTTCTGCTGGTTACCTGTTGCTCTTCACTGCAGATAAGAATGGCCACCGTGCCAAGAAGGGCAGTGCAGGGGTTAATGTGCTCTCCTGAGTCAGACGTATTTGCAATGATCTCAGTGACCTACTGGGAGAGTGTGACATCCTGGCTGTGGCACTGGCTCTTAGCATCTGCCTCAGCCTGGCTTTCTATTGAGCACCTATTCTCTATCCCCTAAGCTAGGCTGTAACTCAAAAGCTGCAACAATGTGGTTTGTTGTTTCAAGTGATTTGTCTTCTATCCAAAGCTGCCCAGTTTTTGTTCTCTCTGTTCACTAAAGCAGTTGGTCATGATGGTCACATTCAAGATGCAGTCTCCACTTTCAGCCCCCCATCCCCAGTACCACAACACCACGTGAACTGCAGCCCCATCCTGAGCAGCCATTCAGCAGCTTGTGGTAGAGGAAGACACTCTTTTCTTGTTAAAAACACAAACCCAGAGGTTTTGCCAAAACCAATTTTGTCCATCAAGTTTTGCTCACCAAGCTCAGATGAAGCTTTTTCTTTAAGTGTCTGCACAGGAATGTTTTCCATAGGAGTGCAGGCAGGTCATCTTTCACTAAACTATCAGTATTTCCAACTTGGTTCCCTGATGAAACAAGATCCATATGACCACACTGTTCATCTACCTGTCTGTCTATTGGTTCTGCTCTAGCAGGTTTTATTTATCAGTCTTAAGTTTGCTGAAAATTACCAAATCTCAGTCTCTGAGCTGCTACTATTTTAAAGTTTGCAGAGGTGAAGTTTAACCTGAAGCTTTATATTGCAAGTAGTCTAAGGTCTGTTCTATCAAAGGCACTGGTGTGAGAGTAAGAATTGGGAAAGGTCAGCTTTGTCTGTCTGACTGCACGTCTTCCTGTGCCATGGGAGCTGCAGGAATATCTTTGCTAAGAGCACTTTGTCAGCCAAAGGACAGAGGTGAACCATCAGTGTGTTTTTCCTCTGTATGTCAGGAATCTTTCCAACCAGCTTTAGGGTTCTGAGTCCAAATGAGGTAGTGGGGTGGATAAAAAGGACCCATTTCCTTCCTTCCTGAAGCTTGTCCTCAGGAGAGGAGATGAGGACTGCAGCCAAGCCAGCATCTCTGGGCCAGCAGAGTCCTCTAGTGGCTATTGCAGCTGGGAGATGGTTTTTCCCAATTTGCAAAATTGCTTTCTAAACATCCAAAGGCACAAGAAATGGAAAAAAAAGCTTTTGGCTGGTGCTGGCGCTGGTGCTGCTCTATCAGTGTCTGTCATTTTCTAGAATAGCAAGTAGGATTTTCTTTGGTTTTTTTCTGCACCATTCTGCATGATACAGTTATGATTAAAAAAACTTATTACACTGGATATGGTCTTCAGTCAGAACTGTACTCTCCATAGAAAATTAACGTGTCTACTACTTGAGCTCCTTTATCTCCATCTCTGGTTCATTGGCACGTGACTGTTTTAACAGCCCCAGACTGGGCCTCCCCTATCCACAAGGGAAACGAGAATATCCCTCCCAGTCTGCCAGATGATTTCTTCCCAGGGAGATCTTTTACCCTCACTGTTCTTACGGGTGGATGTCCTGAAGAGAATCCTGGTTTGCTTTGTGTCAGTCAGACCTCTCCTAAACCAAGTAAAGGCACTTTCTCCCCTGAGTGAGAGGATCATAGCTGCGTATCAGGTATTTAGACAAACTCTCAAAGTAGAATATGAATGCAAAGCAGAGTCTTTCCTTCATTCATATGAATCACCTCAATTAATGATGATCATCATCTTAAAACTGCTGAGAAAGAACTGCATTTGGGAATACCTGGAACATGACTTGTTCTCTTGTTCACTGGAAAATGTACAACAGATTATATGAGAAGCCTTAAAATATTAAGCCTGAGTGATTTTCCTTACTGCAGTGTGGCAAGAGTTCAGTCAGGTTATTTAACAAGAAAAGATAGAAATAGGCAAACACAAAGATAGGTTTTAACTGATATTTGAAAATAAGTAATTATTTCAGTTGAATATGTCTTTCCTGTAGGGTGAGTGAAAGGGTTAAATGAGCTTGCTGTTCAGTTTCTAGAGTTTTTTTAGTAGTCTTCTTTGACAGCTTTTATTTCATGTCAGATTGATAGTTCTGTGTGTAGATATATGAGTTGTTTATACCTCATTTGAAACTGCAATGGAACTAAAATGTACTCAGTACTTGAAACTGTAAAGTAAATAGAAAATATTATGGAAGCTCTGCTTTGGACAATCTAGACAATTTCATAGAAGGGAAATAAAAATTGCTAAAATTTAACTTATATCTAAGTGACAGCTGGGTTCACAAATCATCAGCTTTATTTATCTTTAACCCACACTGAGTTGACGATACCTCCATGTAACTGTGAACCTGAGACTATTTTTCTTCTAAGCACAAAGCACGAAGTTTGTGCTTTATTGTTGATTTGGGGAATTCAGCACAAACAAGGCACAGCTTTTTATTGTATCACAGAAATATGTTTCTCCCAGTGTGTATATTGGGCTGCCCTGAGAGGTGTTGAAAGGGCTCCATCACACAAGCCTTGCTATTTATTCATTTATTTTTCCAAAAACATCTGGACATTTTCTGCCCTTCTTTTTGTATGGACATCAGGGTTTCTTTTATACGTTCTTCATAACTTTTTTGGTTGGTCGGTTGTCTTTTATTCCTAAGAAGTATAAAGATTGGTGTTCTGTAAGAGGTTTTCCACTAACTTGTACAAAACAAGGAGAAAGATGCATTTCTCTGGGAGATCCTCCATGCTGTTTACTTCTTTTTAATTTTCTAAGTAATTCTGTTTAAATAGTTAAGATTTATGTCCTCATGTGATGCCAGGGTGTGAAATGAATCTAGAGGCTGAACTGTGAATCAGAAGAGGAGCCTGCTTTTAGTTGTTTTAAATTGAACCTGGGGAGACTTTATTTCTCTCTGTTGCTTATGGAGGCAGACTGGAGAGATTTCATCTTCCTGGGCTTTTGCTGATTTCTGCAGTCACCCCCTTCTCTGATGAGCTTTGAGAAACCCCAGAGTCCCACAAAAACTCATCACAGGTTCATATTAGCTCTCATGGTGCTTGTCGACATGGAGGCACTCAAAAGGGCGACACTGGAGGAGCTAAAACTGGGATTGGAGTGAGTGCCTTTCCAGGAGGACACTAGGGAGAGTAAGAAGTTTCACTGCACACAGTCTTTGTTTGTTTTTGCATGTTGCACTAAGGGCCTGGGCTTGGGTGAGGTTCCTGTTCCCCAGGGCAATCCAAGCAGGCTGCTGCTTCAAGGCACAGTGCGATGGCCGCCTTTTTCCCAGTTATCTGTGGAGTAACACAGCTGGCTGCTTTCCATGGAAAAAAGCAAGTAAGCAACTCACACTAATTAAAAATTGTCATTAGTAGATCAGAGCTGGAGGCTGCTGCTAATTCAAAAGAGAAGGAATCAAGTGCTTTATTGTTAAGGGAGTTCAAGGAAACTTAGACAGAAGTAAAAGTTTGAGGGGACTTCTGGCTCTCGTGGGAAGTGGCAGATTTGCCTGAAACTGTAGTGTTCTGCCTGGAGTGGTGGTGAGCAGGGGCAAAGAGTGGGAAGGTGAGTCAGGGAATGCAGGAGGATGGAGGAGAGGAGTGTATGGCTTCTGGCAGTGCAGCCTAATTACCCTTGGGGAGAAGGGAGCCTTAAAAGATAGAGCTGACTTGGTGAAGATAAAATAGGTTGTGTGGGTCTGAAGAAATGGATGAAAGTGAATGCTACTGAGCTAATAATGTTCTGCTGCTGGCTCTGGGACACCTCACCAAGGATGGTGGGAGAGGACTGGCCCCTCAGGATATATTAAAAAAATACTCTGTTTTGTCACGGAAAAGCTCTAAAAAGGCTAAATGTAAGGTCAGAGTCCTGGGATCCACAGTGATCTCCACTCCAGTTTCAGCACATGAGCGACAGAAAGCTTTAGAGGCTCCAAGTTCACCCGAGTGCTCCTGCCTAAGCTCCCATGCACTGCACCCCTGTGCCCCTGAAGTTAGTGTCGGTCTGTCATTGCAGCTGCTGTCTCCTGCCTTAAGTATCCCTTAGGCCTGCTGGGTTCAAGTATTAGCTCACAGAGCCTTGCTTTGATCTCGTATCTTCCCAATTAGGTAAATTCCTGTTTCTGCTTTTCAGTTGTTTCCATGTTTCTATGTGATCTTCAGTTTCCATGAAGTTTTCCAGTTCAAGCAAAGACAAGTTGATGCTTCCATCTGTTTTTATGGTGTTCCTAAAACTCTACAGCAAAATGTGCTGCAGAAAAGGAGAGAATTATTGTTGTTCCTCTATAAGAAGTTGTAAATCTAGCATGAAGTGTGCATCTACTGTATGGCTTTCTGTATGGGACAATATCCTTAAGAGCTGTAATTGATTGTTGTTCCTCTGACAGATGACAGCTGAAAGAGAATAAGCTTTACAAAAAGCCTTTTTTGTCCCTAATCTTCAAAAATTACTCAATTGAGTTCTTTATCTGGATCTTGTGATCTTTAAAACACTTGCAAAGTCTCAACAAGAAACTTTATTGTCTCACAAAGTTAAGGAGTAGTAAAATAGAACGGTGCTGTGAGTTATGCAGTCTGCATTCTTGCTTTGTGTGTAAGCCTGGTCATTTGTCTTTGGACCAACACACAGCCTGGGGATGTTGATACTGCCATTAATGGTACTTGTTTTCATATTTAATACAGGATTGTATTTTGGCACAGCTGATGGAATGTAACCATCTCTTTTGACCTGCTGTAGGGCCACACAAATCAAGACTTACTCCTGGGACAATGCACAGGTGATCCTGGTTGGAAACAAATGTGACATGGAGGATGACAGGATTGTTCCCGTGGAGAAGGGGAAACATCTGGCGGATCAGCTGGGTACATGCAAAGCTTTTCTTTCTACCTTTTTTCCTCTGCTTCTTTATACTGTGTTCCTTTTAGTCTGTACAATAATAAGTCCTTTCAGCAGTAATGCTTCAATAATGGTCTCACAACTAAGAAGTATAATATATTCTTGGTTCAGATTTTACTTGTTTTGTGCTCATTAGGCCAAAAGTACCTGGTAGAATAATTGTAGTGCTGCTGTATCTATAAAGGTGATGTCTAGGGGTGGAAGGAAGATAAAAGTTTTTCTGAAGAGAAAAGCTTTTATTAGCTCAGCAGAATGAAAAGAGAAAAAGTTTTCATAAACACAATTCTGTCTCCAGGTCTCCAAGTACCATGTATTCATAACAAATCAATGCAAACATTGATTTTTGTTGAAGCATTTTTTTTTTAACTAAACAATGAAAAAAAGAGAGGTTTATACATCAGAACTGTGGAATTGAGTAAAACATATTTTAAAAATGTACTAGGCTTCTCTATCCAGGTAAGAAAATGACAGTATGTCATTTATTGATGTGGGATAGAAAAAGCAAAACAATTCCATTGAGAGGAAGCTGGGATTGCAATGAAAATTTTATAATGAAGAGCAAAGTAAACTCATGCTACTTTATAATTTATTTATATTTTTTCATTCTCTATTATAGCATATAAGATATTTTTAATATGAAATCAGTGATCTATGTTAAAATTTAACTATACTGTTGTCTTCTATTAAAGAATTCAAAGTAGCAAGTAAATCCTGTTAAAATTTCATTCAGGTAACAGTGAACACCCTTACAGTGGGCATAAATATTTGTTTAGCTTGTAAGAGTAGAGATTCTTACCAGACCCAAAGGAATTACCATCATCCCCAACTTATAAAATCCTGTTTTGTCTTCAATCCTTAAGCAGTAATTGGAGGGTGCATAATAAACTGCTAAATTGGGGGTACTGGAGTTCCAGGACACACTGGAACATACATTGGTGTAGTTTAAAGTGTGGCCTTGAAATTGTAAATTCTACATGTGGCACACACAAAGGGGTCCCATTCATGGCTGGAGCCTTGAGGCACTGCCATCATAAACAAACAACAAGCAAATATCAAATTAGACCCATTGTTATGATTGTATTTAGTAAACCTTGACATGTAGGACTGGCAAAGCAAACAAAGACATGGTTAGCTTGCAAAATCAGCTCTGGGCTCTTTTTTACCCATCAGAATTTAATCTGCTTTTGAAAATATGAATGTGAATAAACTTGGTTCCTGGCTTGCAGACTCTCAGAAAGGTTGTGGATGCATGCGTGTGCACCTATTTCACAGGAATAATTACACTGCTAGTAATTGAAAATTTGTCCAGACCAAAGCAGCAGCAAATTGAGAGTTTTATTTGAACTCCCACTCCAATTTGGACTTCTAATGTTTTTTTCTCTTCCCAAAATTCATCTGTTTGTTTCAATACAAACTTGGCATCTAGAATCTGAATCCTTTACGAGTTGGACACTCCAAATCACACACACACAGGGTTACCATAGCAACTGATTCCATCAATAGGAAACTGTTTCACAGAAGAATCCCCAGTTCTGCCCCGACCTGGTGCTTGTCCAGCTCACCGTGGAGGAACATACTCCAGTGCAGAGCAGCCCAAAAGCCTTTGGCAAATGCTGTCCCAGCCCTGCTCTTTTGTAACCTTCCAACTTCCAAAACACTCTTTTTAAAAGAGCTGAAAAATAGATCTGATTTTATCAGATCAGTTTTTCATTATAGTAACTATGCTAATGTGTACAGCATTATATGAAATTATTTTGTGGGTTAGGTGGGAGGAATCTCTTTAATTGGCTATTGACTGCTTAAAGTGCTAATGTTCACCATAATGATTCACATAAAGATTATCCCCTCAGCATGTTTGTCTAAGTTTGCATAGTGACATTAACATCATTGAAATAATTCCCTAATCAGATTAAGAAATTGTTACTGGCCTGAATGTGAACTGAACCAAAACAGATTGGTGTAGCAGAAGCTAAGCCAATGTTGGACTGACAGATATCTAAGTGCAGTTCTCTGATTTCCTATGCTTTTTATATACATTTTTATT
Organism: Struthidea cinerea; assembly: GCA_013397865.1. NCBI lineage: Eukaryota > Metazoa > Chordata > Aves > Passeriformes > Corcoracidae > Struthidea > Struthidea cinerea. The sequence goes on along the minus strand of VZTI01001584.1, from coordinate 2,399,869 downwards.
CATCATCAGAACAGCAAGTGGGGTAGACAGAACCCTCGTGTGATGCAGGGCAGCCCTCCCTGTTTGCTAACAAGGCAAAATCTCCACCATCACTTCACCTCTTGTCCCATGAATCTTAAAAAGGGTTTGAATGGGGTGGATATCTACTTATCTCACACATCGAGGTGACTCAGCCTGCCAGCAGTGGCAGACTAATCAGTTAAGACAAATTTTCGCTTTGTTTGTGGCAGAATCAAAGGAAACTGATGCAATGCAGAATATCCCCAGAATGAAGCGCAACAGAACGGAGCTTATAGCTTATTGCAAAATAAACTCTCCGTGGTGCCTCAGCTCTCGCTGCTGGCAATTTAATAACCTGACAGAACAGAAGCAACAGCCTGGTTGGCCCTTGAGGCCCCTGGGGTGAGTGAGATAAGGAAATGCTTCACAGTTCAGGGCATTCCTGCTGCTGAGGCAGGGCCAGGGCTGTCTGTCAGAGGCTGCTTCTCCCCTAGAGCCGCGTGGCAGCGGGAAGCAGCAGGAGGAGCTGGTGCCATCCCCTCCTTGGTGTAACTCCAGCATTGCTGGTCTGGTTTTTTAATCAGAAAGGGACAGTGTTTGAGGGTCAAGGAGCATTTTGCTTTTGAGCACAGAAGTTGGTCAGCAGAGGAAAGCAACAGTGATCTTCCTTCTCGTTCTAGCCTCTGCTCTTGCCAGAGGGCAGCAGGGGTTGGTAGAGCCTGGCCCTTGGCAGGGCTGTGAGCCCAGGGGGGTTCCCCACACCTTGCTGGTGGTGGCATGTCACCAGCTGCAGCCCAGGGGACCTGCACTGATGGAAGGGGCAGAACTGACTCCCTTACCCTGGGTTTACTCAGATCTGCAGATATGCTTACCAGGGTGACGGGAAGGATCCATATAGCCCTTTCACTCTTAATGAAGCTTGATAAATTTTAAAAGTATTTCTGCTCACTGTTCTGAGATTGTGGGAATCGACTGACTTTAAGGGTTATCTGATGTCTTCTTTTCTTTCGGTAAATCCTGAAAGAAATGGTATTTTAAAAACCATCATGATCATCAGTCTCTGTTGATACTTTTTGTTCACTTTTTCCCCAGGTTTTGACTATTTCGAAGCCAGTGCCAAGGAAAACATCAACGTGAGGCAGGTGTTTGAGCGTCTGGTGGATATAATCTGTGAAAAGATGTCAGAGAGCATAGAATCAGACAATTCCAGGGGCACTTCTGGAAGGAGCATGCGGCTCACGGACAACCCCCCCCCTTCACAGCAGAGCTGCTCGTGCTAGTGACCTTTCACACTGAGAAATGTCCTTCTCCCCTGATTAAATTTTATCTTTTCATTTGTGGTGGTGCATTATCACGTAGTCCAAAGGCAGAAGTGTCTGTTGTAGGAAACTGGTATGTTTGTTTAATGTGCTGGAGTGTTAATATTATGTATTTCCTCATCCAATAATTTAATAATCTGAAGAAATATCGTAAGTGAACCTTGTGTGAATGTGAGTTACACTGAAGAAAAATAATTGTGTAGTGATGCAAATGTTATTTCTACAGAGAATGTTGCATTTTTTAATGATAAATTCATCTATTGCAGAAAGAGGTTTTTTTGTCAAGAACAGCAGGAAGCACAAAAACCAATTAGAAGGGACCAGGTCTAAGAGAAAAAAGGGGAAAATCTCTTACAAAGCAAGAATAGGCTTTTTTTAAAACATAAAACAAAAAAAACACCAATCCCCAGATATTTTGAGAATCGTTGCTGTCCTCCAGACATGGACCTCAGTTTTTCTGTAGGATGGAGCAGAAAGCAGAGCATTTCTGTCTGACAGTGTGAGGTCCTCCAGAGTGTGAGGAGGAAGGGGGCTGGATTTTGTGTCAAGTCTCTAAACAGATGAAGAACACGGGGAGGAATCAAAGCTGCCGGGCTGGGGAGGAGGAGGAGGCCTTGCAGCCACCCCTGTATTTCCCTGTGCTTTGGCTGGTGCTGAGTGAAGGAGTGAGAGCCCTTCCAGGGGCTGCCCTTGCCTCCAAACTTCTCCACCACAGCTTGCAGAGTGCTGGGGATGTTGCTGTGTTCAGCACATTCCTGTCCCTAATCCTCTCTTCCCAGAATCTGACTGTCCTGCAGTCCCTGTATCCTGCAGTTTTACCTCTCCAGCTCTGGATCTTCTCTCATCAACTGCTTGCTGGTGGATTTGTTGCAGGATGAAGGAAAAGGGGAGTTGGCTGCTGCATGCTTAGTTGGAGGCAAAAACATGTAAGACATGGAATTGCACTGTCTCAGAGAGATAAAAATATCAGGAGCCAAAATGTGAGTGTTGGCAGGTATTTGTGCCAATATTATTAGATTTTCTTTCTGCAATTTGTTGTTGATTTGTTTTTTTAATCTTGTTCTAGATGGTCATGTGTGGAGGGATAGATTTTCTGGTTTCAGATTCAACCACAAAGTATAATTTAAGATAAAGAAGAGTGATTAATAAAACACAACTGCAAATGGAACATGGCAAAGACATCCTGTTATTCTGTGAACTTTTTATGGCATCATGCTTTGAAGGGAGGAAACATTTTTAAATTAAGTGGGTATGGAGAGACGTTGGCTGTCTTAAGGGGAAAATTCTGGAAAGTTTTATGGCTTTACCTTTGATCTGTGATCTCCTCTGACTGAGGGACTTCCTGATGTCAGGACCGGGAGTCGATCGCCTGCCCTCTGTCCTGTACCGTGCTGGATTCATGACACCAGTGAGTGCTTTTGTAATTTCCTTCTGTTGTATCTCAAAGTGTAATAGCTCTAAGAAAAAAAAGCACAAAATTCTGGACAAAAATGCAACTCTTTTGGGGTGGTTTGAGCTCATTGTGCTAAAGGCTTGATCCCTCTGTTTGTGTGTCGCTTTCGGGAATCTTTACTGTGACGTGTTCTGGGTGTGTGTGATCTTGTCCTGAGAGTGTGATTTGTGCAGTGCTGGGATTGTGGTTGTTGTATCTAAACCCCTGAAACTGCAAAATAAAGAGAAATGTACTCACTGGGTGTGGCCAGAGAGCTTGTGTCAGCTGCGTTTCTTGTGTTAGGAAACCTTCGTGTGTGTGAAGGAGAAATCTTTTTAGTGCTTTAAGAATACATCAAACTACACTGAGCTTTCTTTGGCAGGGTGATGGTCTTTGAACCCTGCAATCTGGAATCACTGTGTAGGTTTAGAACAGTGAAGGGAAGGATTATTTGGCCAATAAATGTATAGTGTTGTGTTTTAATTGTAGAAGAAGCAGGTTTTAGGCAGCTTGTATAACTAGCAATAAAATACAAAAATTCCACATCAGATTTTGAGCTGTGCAGATGTAACTTAGTACCTCAATGCAAATAAAGATTTGTCAGCTCAGCAGCTCACTGGCAAAAGAAAATGGATTCAGCAGAAATGGAATTTCAATTATTTTCTTTCACTTTTTTTTTCCCCCCCTAGCAAAAAAAGACCTTTCCCTTTTCTACTCAATATAGAATTGTGTTTCATTATGTTCTGGTCAAGTCAGATGGGCTTCTTTAAAGAAGAATACAAGTGCATTTCAGGCCTCTCAACCTAGGATGGGCAGAATTGTTTTTCACAGGACAAGCCAGCAAGTCTGAAGAGAAGAGAGTTGGGAATTCTACCCTGCCTTATATTGCATACACGGAGAAGCCTAATATTTTTTGTGGAAATCCTGCAGAGTTTATTTCAAATAAGGAATCAAATCATCACAGGCAACCGATACATCTCTGCATTAATATATATTTTATCTATCTCATCATCTTACGTTTGCTGTGAAGGGATACAGGGAAAGCCTTTTGCCTTAAATGGCCTGCAGCTGGTTTCAGTATCAGCAGTGAGTCAGTAGTAATTGGTACTTGTATTAACTTGTAAGAGGAATGGCAGAATGTGAGACGGTGATTTGTCAGGGCAAGAGAAATAAATCTGCTTGCCACTGAAGGGAAACTCGAAATTTGTGATGTGGGCTTGTAGAGAGCCTTCCATTTGACTGGCAGCGGCCCAGGAGAGTTGTGTTGCTAAAACAGCCTGGCTGCAAGGTAAAAAAGGGGCACTAGAGTGTGAAAAGAAAGAGGTGACGGCTCCTCTCAAGCGTCTGTCTATGGCTTGTACAAAACAAGTGCTCGAGCAAAAGCCACAGGGAAACCTTGGGATTAGAGATGGGTCTTGGCTTCCATCTGGTGGAGGAATAAAGAACTGAGATACGAAGCCGACATCCAGGCTGAATTACCAGCCCTGTACCCCAGGCTTGGCCTCTGACCCCGTACCTTGGCTTTCACCACCTCCTTTGCGGCCAGCGGCGCCGGGAGCGCTGGGATTGCAGGGAAGCGGAGCGGGACGGATGCGGAGCGATGCAGGAGGGCTGCGATAAAGGCAGGATCCTGGCGGAGCGTGCCGCTTGGAAGCGCCAGGGCGTTTGAGCCGAGAGGCAGAGCAGCATTCCCTGTCACTCCATCGGCACTGGAGTGCGATGGGGGAAAAGGATATCTGAGACCTGCCGAAGTGGCCGCGTAAGGAACAAAGAGCGATTTCTGCTAAGCGGCCGTGGCTGCAGACTTCACGCTGTTCAGGACACCGCGTTCCACCACCCAGGGAACCCCAGGGCCTGCCGTGCTGCCGGCAGCCGGCCCGCCGAGCTGATTGGTCCTTGCAGGCTTGAGCGACAGCCAGCCCGACCAATCGGTGAGGGCCATGAGGGGAGGAGGCTGGCTTCCGCCAGCTGGCTGTTGGACTATTCCAACGTGAGAGCAGGGGGGGGCACTGCGCAGGTGGCGAGCGGGCGTACGCGTGGAAACGTGACGGCGCAGAGACGAGTCCCCGAAATCTGGATGCACTCTTCCACCTTCCTCTTATCCCTCTGCTTTGTGTTCCCGCTCCGCCCGACTCCTGAAAGGGATAGGATCCCCCGCCTTCTGCCCCATCTATAGTTTCCCCCACCCGCTCACGCCGGCAGCCTTGTCTCCACCAATGGGAGCGCCGCGCAGCCATGCGCGTGCGCAGTCTCGCGGCCGCCCTCGCTCGGAGTGGGCGGGCGGCGGCGGCCGGGGGTCCCCGCGGGC
>VZTI01001584.1:2336970-2394598 GCA_013397865.1 Struthidea cinerea | reverse complement strand
GGGGGCCGCTCGCCTCATGGGGACGAGGAGGAGGAGCGCGGGGGGGCCGGTCCCGAACACAACCTCGGTGATCCCGACATCGTCAAGTCTCCCAGCGACCCCAAGCAGTACCGGTGAGGGCGGGAGGGCAGTTGCGGGAGGACGAGCCGCCGCCGGGGCAGCGCGGCCGGTCGGTGGGGTGGGCCGGGGTCTGCCTGCCCCGTGTCCCGGGCACTGCTGGAACCCCGGGGGTTGGAAGTCGGGCTGGTCCCGGTGGCTGGAGCAACTGGGGGCCTTTCTGTGATCTCTGAGGATTCCGCGGGTGTGTTCGTCCTGAAGGTGGGCTGCCCGGTGTGTGTGCGGGCACAGGACGGGAGGATCGGCCCCTGTGCTCAGGCTGGTCGGTGCTGGGTGTTCTCGAGCCACAGCAATACCCAATTAATCGTTAGTTTGCAGCCCTCGGCCGGGCAGCTCCTCTCCGAAAGCATGAAGTGCAAAGTGCGGCTTAAGTATTTCAGAGCAGATCCCAACTTAACAATAGTTACTCTTCCTGTTTTAGATGAGCTTCTAGGTTTTAACGCAGATATCTGTGAGTTGAGGCAAAACGCTTTTAGGCTACCATTTTGCTTGTGTTTTTAGTTCGATATTTCTGAGTAATACCCCGTAAAATTATGAAAAAGATCAGCTTCCCTGAGCACAGCCGACAGTGTCCATGGCCCAGACACAGCGTGAGACTCGGATGAGAACTCCATCTGAGGCTGAGCTTGTTGGATGCTGTAAGGCAGTCTGTTCTTGAGGGGACACTCTGATGCCTTCTTCCTCTAGGACAGAAGATTATCCAGCCCTTGTTAGAGCTGCTTTTTTAAAAATTTATCTTTACTTTCCATGATGTCTAATCTGTGCAGCCAGTGGAGAATCTGGTGCCTGAGCCTGGAGCTGAATTTTGGGTTTGCAGTGACATTGGCTGACAGTGAGATTCCCTGCTGGCTGCCTGAAGAGGTCTGTGCCCATTGGCTCAGGGAGAAACTTGCTTCCTCCCTTCTTGCCCTACTTCCTTGCTGCTTGCTCTGGATCTCTGCCTGCCTCTCCTGATGGCATTCTTACTCATGCTACTTTGTGGCAAGCTTGTCCTCCTGCAAAGCTCACAGCTGCAGATGCTGTCAGCTTAAGGAACTCCTGCCTTTGCTACTTGAAGCAGCACGCTGGTGGATGAAGCTTGGGAAATCCGCTGAAGGCTTTCAGTACCTCTTTTGAGGCTCAGGAACCTCCTCTGCACGTGAGAATTGGAGAGAGTGTTTGCTTATAGTGTAAAGATAAACTAATACCAAAATCTTGCAGAAATCCTACTGTCCATTCTTAACAGAATTTTTCAGTTGGAAGCAGAGAGTTGCATCTTTTCAGACTGATTTCCACGTGTGTGAAGTGAGTCTGGCACAGCAGAGGCATTGTCCTTATGGAAGAGAAGTTCAGTGTGGCTGGAAGCAAAGCTGCACTGAACCAGGTGTGATGTCCCAAACCTCCTGAGGGAGTGTCCTGGCAGGTGATGTGATGGTGCTGACACACTTTCCCCTCTTCACACTGCAGTGATGTGTGCTGCAGCCCAGTCACAGTGGGCTTAGTGTGTCTGTCCTGTCACATCAGTCTTAACTTAATGGAAAATGTCATATTTTGCCTTCTGAGCAAAATATGACAAACCCGAAAGAGCTCTGATGTAGATTGCAGGATGTATCTTCAGAAGTGGGTTTGTTGGGACAAAATATTTGTCATGATAATAGTTGGGTTTGCTCATTAGAGCTGTAATTGTGTAATTACATTTACCAAAAATGTATGTTTTATTTACATTCATCCATATATGGAATTTCATGGTCTTGTAGTTCTTGTAATTCGGGAAATTAAAGAATTTCTCTCAGCGTTTGCCAGGCGCTGATATGTATTTCAATGTTAACTTCTAAACAATTGTCAAAGAAAAACTTTGTGTGAGAACAATCCTGTTTAAACTTTTTCAGGAGGTTTAAACAGTGTTTTTAAGAACTTGAATTTTATTTTATAATTAAACTCATTTATTTGCATCAATGCTGCATAGTCCTTTAAAAAAGCAATTGGACTGTGCTTGCTTCTGTTTCTACCTTATGTGATTCCATTTTTTGTACTGTATTTTGCCTACTAGTGAATATTAATTACATTTGTCCTTTTCCATTGGACTGAAACATGGAAAAGGTAAAGAACACCTATGTCAGTGGTGCCTCTGCTCAGTATAACCTAAGCTGTTTAGATCATCCTCGAGTGAAATCTGAGAACCTCCAATAGCACCATGGTTTCAGCCGTGTCCTTGCTGCTGGGTGCTCTCTGTCCTGTGTGCAACACCCACGAGCCTCCAGATGAGCAATGTAAAATTAGTATAATCTGCTCCATTAGCTTAATGGGGCTGTGTGGAAAGGATCAACAAGAGCTGCTGGATTCACCTGGCTGAGCAGCTGTACGGCACATTGTTCCTTGGGAATAATAGCCCCATTCTCTTCTCTGCTTTCCACCAGTGCCTGCTGCTCCCTGGGAGGCCGGGGTTCTCCAGGAGCTGTGAAAACCTGCCGAGCAGAGTTGTGTGTGGAGGAGGTGGTGCTGGTTGTGCTGGAAGGTGCTTTCTAGGACTTTGGCTCTGAGCTGCCCAGAGGCTGAAGCACCCACGTGTGCAGTGTGTGTTTTAGGACATTCAGGAGTGCTGCAGCTGTGTAGTGGGACACATGTATGTGATGGGAATGGTTAGCAAATATGCTTTCAGAATGCAGAAGGATTAACTTTGTTCCCAGACATGAGCATGGATCCATCACTGTCTGTGCCTCCTGCAGTTCGTCAGAGCAACCCTACAAGTTACACACTGTGCTGTTGTTTGAATGAGTCAAAATGCACTTGTGCTTTTTTTTTTTTTTTTTTTTTTTTTTTTTTGAGCAGATTTGTCCTGCTCAGCAGTCCTGCAGCAAGCAGACTGGGTGTGTTCATGGTCGTGAAACCCTGGCCCAGAGTAAGCGCTGTCACTTCTCCTTGGGTGACTGGTCATGAGTCATAACCTTAACACAACTATTATATGTTTGTTCATTAGCTTTTTCTTGTAGGCTTGGTAGTCCAAGAGCTGTGTCCACATTGCAAGGTTCTGACCTGGTATAAACTTGGGGGTTGGACTAGATGACCTCTAAAGGCCCCTTTCAACAAAGACTATTCTGTGATTCTGCGTTCTGTAACTCAGATTTTTCTGGGAGTGTGGGATGTGACCATGAGTTTGTTTTATTCTAGCTTGCTTTTTTTGTTGTTGTTTTTTTTGCTGTATCAGATACCACAGGTCTCTATCACACTAGTTCATAGGATGGATGAAGTATTTTCTGGACCCAGCATTCCTTCCTTTCTGCAGCTGATGTTAGCCAGTGCAAGCTCCTGGGAGGGGTGCTCTGTCTAATTTGACAAATTGTGATTCTATTCCAGATTTGATGGTAAATGAATACGGATGAGAGTTCTTGTAGTGCAGAGCATTGGTGCTTGCAGTCCTCAGTGTGAAAAGCTGTAGAAGGGCGCTGCACAGAGGGGTTGTGGGGTTTTATTTATAAATATACACACAGTATAAAAATGTCTGTGCATGTATAAACGCACGGAGAACTGCTTATTGCTTCTTGATAGGAGCCCAGCCAATTCCCTGTGACTTGTTCTGTGGAGGAGTTCTCTCCTTTCTAACACTTGCCTGCTGCATCTGCAGACCCCATTTAACAGAAACCGCTGATGAAAACAAATCAAATGCTCTGGGGCCTACTTAGAAGCAAAGACTAAGATCTTCATTCTGTCACATCTTACCAGTTTCCAAGAGCCTGACAAGCCTAAAAGATGATTGAAGTTTGGGTTTACCTATTCTGAGTGCATGAAGTGAGTGCTAATAGCTTAAATATTTCGCAAAGAGAGAAATAAAAGCCAAAATCAGTGAGCTTGACCTTATGGGGAGAGGGGCTTCTGCTACTGTGCTGAACTACTTCTTATTCCTAGAGCTGTTGAGTAGCAGAAGAGTGTTTTACTTTCCTGCTGTAAAACTGCTCACAGTCTTGGCTACCATTAGATTTTCACTAGGAAATCACTCTCGAAGTATTGCAGGAAATTTTTGCAATTCTGAAAATTCAGACTTAAGAAATCAACATATTCATTGCAAATAATTAATTCTTTCAGGTATATCAAACTGCAGAATGGCTTATGTGCACTTTTGATTTCGGATTTGAATTACTTGGATGGTGCCCCAACATCTTCAGAGGAGGAGGAGGAGGAGGATAATAATGATGATTCTGAAGAGGGCAGTGATGAATATGATGACTCTGGAGCTGAGATCGAAGATGGTAGAGAAGATGATGAGGACTGTGATGAGGAGGATGAGAGTGAGGACAGTGAAGGAGATAATGAGGATTTCAATGATTCTGAAGACAGTGAATTAGAAGAGCTGGCTGAAAAGGAAGAGACAAGAAAGAGAGGTTGTTCAGAAAAGCAGGTATGTACTTAAAGCTTTAGGGTGGAAAAATATATAGTGAGCTTTCATCAGGTCTGAAACCTTGTGATCAGGCATTCAGATGAGACCTTTTTATTGTGCCTGTCCCAATTGATTAATCTTGTACTTCTGTCATTTTCCTGAGGTGTTTCTTGAAGCAGCTTTTACTGAAAATGTCGTATTTTCTCTAGTCTGCAGCAGCCCTCTGTGTTGCTGTTGGCAGCTTCTCTGATCCTGAAGATCTGCCTGGATTAGCACACTTCCTGGAACATAGTATGTATCTGCTCCTATTTCATGTTCTCCAGTTTCAGTGCAAAATGGGTGCTATGTAGCTCTGCATTTCTGAAGTATTTAGTATAATTTCCTAATTTGGCTGTTTGAGAATTTATTTTTGTGAGTTTGCGATTTTACACAGATACTGTCTTAGTAAGGAATTCTTGATATGGGAGAAGGTGTCTCACCCTTTGGCAAGCTGTGCCTTAGCCTGTACCAACATTATTTGTTACCCATTAAATTGAGTGGAATTATGTTACCTGTGGCTTTATAGACCCGGCAGGAGGTCTTTGTCTCTTAGTAAAGGGCGATGAATTAGTAACGTGGACACAGAAACCACGTGAAGTTTCTGACCAGATGTCTCTCAAAATACTATTCTTGCCTGGTTGAGACCCGGCCTTGCCTGGGAGGGCACTGTCAGAGGCAAACTACAGCAGTTACTGGGCACATCACCCAGGCTGTTGGTATTCAGTAGTTTCCCCTGCCTTCGAGCTGTGGGTCAGTCATAGAGGGGTTGCTGTAGCTGCAGTTAGGAATAAGAAATGAATGTCATCTTGGCACTGTTGGTGATTTTTTGTTGCAGTGGTTTTTATGGGCAGTTTGAAGTACCCAGATGAGAATGGGTTTGATGCATTCCTGAAGAAGCACGGGGGTGGTGACAACGCCTCGACGGACTGTGAGAGGACAGTGTTCCAGTTTGATGTGCAGAGGAAGTACTTTAAAGAAGCCCTGGATAGGTAACTTTGTATGAATGGTGATTAGGTGTTAATTAATGTCTGTATGTGCCTCAGGAGCTTAGGGGTAGGTGTTCAGTTCTTCATTTTGGGGTGATCAGGGCTGTTGCTGAACTTCCATAGCTACCTGCAGCTACAGGTACCTGCTACAGCAGTGATACTGAATATAGGGAAATGCTGTTTCCCTTTGGATATGTTGCTGTTTTTTTGCTGTGGGATTATGTAGGACCCATGTTTAAGTCTTAATGCATGCAGCTCTTTGATTGTTTTGGCACTCTTAAACTAGTAGCATTGACAACAGGAGAAATGTTATGCAATGTGACAACTGATCAGAGGGGAAGTGCTCCCTGAATCCCAGCAACTCATCCTTTGAAATATCTGTCCTGGTAGAGTTACTGTTTTTTCTAAATTGTTGTTAGTTTGTTTCAGGCAGCCTTCAAAGATATGGTACGATGTGTGTCTCAAAGGGAGACATTTAACCCAGTGCAGGTTATTCACTGCTGAATGTATCTTTTGCCAGAAAGTGCTTAACTTGCTCTTTTGTGCTGTTGGAACATCAGAGCTCCACTGGTTGGCATGGTTTCCTTTAGTGAGAGGAATTTCTCATTCATGGGGGCATAGCTGAATATTCTTGATGCCATAAAATACCTCAGGAGAAGAGTAGGCTCCACTGCAAATTTACTTTGACATGAGAGCAAATGTTTGCACATTTTTCCAAGTATAACGTAAATTTTACTTTACTAGGCCAATTTCAGCTTCCATTTGTGGATTAATCCAGTTTTTTTAGATGTTTGGAGTGTGAAGAATCAAAAAAATGTAATTGCAATCTGTCACAACAGCTTGCTTAGTGCAGAGGAAAACAGAAATTAGGAGTTCTGTAGAACAGCTTCTCATACAAAGGAGNAATATAATTACAATCTGTCACAACAACTTGCTTAGTGCAGAGGAAAACAAATTAGGAGTTCTGTAGAACAGCTTCTCATACAAAGGAGATAAGTGCTGAGGATGAATTCTGCTCATTCAAGCACGTGGGGCTCTGAAGAAATGGAAAGACATCACCTTTCAGCTGTCTTTAGTGTAATGGGCCTTCTAGCCATAGAACTCCATCAGGAATATGTTACTTTTAACCTGTTATTACTCTTAACCTTTTGCTCCAGCCAGTTCAGTTTTTAATTAAAAAACCTCAACAAATAAAACAGAACTATTAGATTCTCTGGCAGCCTTCTGCAGAGTCTCCATGCACTGCAGATCTGTCCCTTTCCAGTGCTCTGCTCTCTGTGGATACAGAAGAAGTTTATTTGGATGACAACACTGACTTTTATAGTAGATAATAAAATTGTAATGGATATAAAATCTTGTGTTTTACAGTTTATTTCCTGGGGTTAGGAAGAAACTTCCCCTGTGGTCATGTTGTTCCTGAGGACACTGGGCATTTCCTCTGAAGCATCTGATACTGGTCCCTCTTAGACCCAAGAACCAGACTAGGTGGATCACTTGTCTCATCTGGTGCAATCATTCTTAGGATGTAAAGGCAGATAATCCTGCCCCATCAGTGTCATATCCTACTGGATCCAGCCAGTTTAGTCCCACTCTGTGGAGCTGGCAAGCCCTGCCCTTTGGTTTCTGATGGTATCAAAAACCTGTCTTTTATCTTTCTTTAAGACATTATAGTCAAGAATGACATAGTTTGTAGTAAGACAAGCAACTTTACAAGCCAAAATAGTAGATGTTGGATTTAATTGCTGGTTTTTGCCCTAGCTTAATGGACACTGAAGACAAGTATATGAATTTTTCTGTTCCATAGGTGGGCACAATTCTTTATTCACCCATTAATGATCAGGGATGCAATAGATCGAGAAGTGGAGGCTGTGGACAGTGGTAAGTAAGAGAATCTTTTCCTGTGTATTTATCCCATCTTCTTAAAACAAAACCTACTTTGTAACACTATTTATTGGTTTCTGTGTTGAACTACCCTTCTGAGCACTTCAGTCACGTTCACCTAACTCATCAGAGAGATTAAACTCTTAGAGTTTTGTGGACATCAATGGCTTTTAGAGGAAGAAAGACTGGATGTAGTGCCAGCACTGCAAGAGTTTACCCTCACACTTTCATTAATTAGAAATTAATAATCTGCAGTGGTTTGGCAGTAACTGTCAGGGCAGTTACATGAGCATGTGGATGCTCTGTAGTCAACAAAATGCCTTTAGCTCCAGCACAGCCCCAGTGCTCTCTCCAGTCCTGTGCAGAGTTAATACAATGAGTTGAGGTGATTTTACTTTTCTCCTTGTTTTAACACCTGAAAAACCACAAAGTCACTTCCCAGGAAGAAATTAAACCAGGTGTAGAAGTGAGTGGAGTGTTGATTTTCTAATACATGATGGATACTCCCAGACTGCCTATAAAATGTCACTATTTTGGGAAAAAAAAAGTTATTAGCAGATATCCCAACTGGTTCAAATATTTATTCCAAGTCATTTTCTTTATCTATCTTCTGGCAAGGAAAAGTGGGCAATTTGATCTTTGAATTTAGATAAAAGTCAGTGTAAACAAGGATCTGCCTTTGCGTTAAGGTGTGGTTCTTCAGCCATTTTACACCTTGGTGGTGCAGAACCAGTCCTTCCCTTGCAGTGACACTGTGGTAATGTGCTGCCCAGCAAATGGTGTCAGCTTGCTGAACTGGCTGCTGGAGAACCCAACCAGAAGAATTAGTTTGCAGCTCTGCTGTACAAGTTTCTTATTACCAGCAAAACAGGAACAGGAAAATGCAGTTCAGGAGGGTAAATTGATTTTGGCAGAGCCCCATATTTAGATTGGTGTAAACTGGTGGTAAAACTGCAGTTTTGGAAACTATCCTACTCACCTTTCAGTTTCTTATTTCGTTATTAGGCTAGAGGTTGTTCTGTGTGATACATGGTAGAAGCAGGTTTGTAATTGTTCTCTGGCTCTTTCCGCAGAGCCTGATCCTGTATCATATTGATGGCCTTTTGTCCCCGTTGAATTTAACATATTCAGAGCGTTCAGACAGGGCAGCTGAGGGCTTTACTAGCTTTTCCTTCTTATCCCTTTCTTTACTTCTCAACAATGAGCTACGTTTTTCCTCTTTTACATTTTTTTACTGCTAACAAGTCCTCTTTCTTATCCTATTTCACTACTTCATCATATACCAAAAGAAATTCCAGGCTGCATCTGTGTAGTATGTCTCCTTTTCAGTTTGGCTGGGATTTGTGCTTTGTTTTGTGGGAACATGACCTCAAACTTTGATGCATGCCACTGCAAATTCTTTAAATTAACAGAGTATCAGCTAGCAAGGCCCTCCGATGCAAACAGAAAGGAGATGTTATTTGGGAGTCTTGCCAGGCCTGGACATCCTATGAAGAAATTTTTTTGGGGTAAGTCCTGAATTTCTCCTATAAAGTGGTAAGGATACTTAAACTTTTAATCACCTAGAAGTTTGAGTGGTTAGATGCAAGAACACGAGCTATCATATCACAGCAATCATTAGCCTTGTTCAGAAGAATTAGAGCAATTATCCATTTGACAGGAAAATAAATGGTTGGGAATAAAAGCAGCTGTCTCCTTTTTAAGATGCTTTCCGTTCTGGTACTGCTTTTTGCTGATGTTAAAGCTGGGTTGCCTGAGGTGTATAATCATGGAACTTTCTGTTAACACAAAGGTGGTGCTCTCTGAGTCATCTCCATCTTGCTTAAGCTTGGTTTTTTTGCTATTAGAATTTCCTGGAAAAACAAATTATCTCTGGGTTTGTGTCTAAGGAGGCATTAGGAGACATTATTAAGTAAATAATTCACTGTTGAACTTTCAGGAGTTAGACCTTCACAGCCATGTGAGGGGAACAGAGTGAGAATTTGTCCATCTCTTGGACAATCCAGTCCTCGCTCCCTCAGCCTTGCGGTGCTGGTGAGGGTGTAAATAGCAGTGTGATGGATATTAGAGTTACCAGCTTTGAAATGTAGCTTGTTTTCATAAATTTCTGTGGTGACATACACTGAACATCATATTTCCCCCTCTTTTTCCCTTTGCTGTTTTGCAAGTTCCATTGGTGAGGGAAGAGCTGGCAACAACTGTGCAGCCTGTGGGACATCTGTCCTTAGGATAAGAACCAGAAATCAGAAGTTACTAAATTTCAGTTAGCATTCCTTTAACTTCAAATTTCTGTTAAGTGTTTTTAATGTGCTTTACCATGACTAGACTTAGGGAGGAAAATAAATTCTCAGTATGTGTAGTCTTTCTATTAGCACTGTGTGGATAACTAACCCTGCCTCCCCTTTGATGTTTGCAGGTAATGCAGATACGCTCAAACACGAGCCCAAAATGAACAATATTGACACCTACACCAGGCTGAGGGAATTCTGGCAGCGCCATTACTCTGCTCACTACATGACTTTAGTTGTCCAGTCTAAAGGTAACATCAGTTGCTCCTTAAAAACTGCCTCATTGCTGCTGTTGGTGCTTTTGGAACCAGTCCAGCTGTAGCCCAAGCCAGCCTAGTGGCTTGTCCAGTCCTGCAGAGGGTATTTATATGTAGATTTTAGCCTGGTTTCCAAATGGAACAAGACAATTATTTATGGTGTTATTGTCATCCTGCCACTTCTTGAGAAACCTTTTACTGAAGCTGTTGAATGGGTTCCATATTAACTCAGAAAGGAAAATCTCAAAGGTAACATTTCAGAAATAATCTTGTAGCAATGAAGAGTCAGACCACTCGAATTAATGCTGCTGATTTCTCTGCCATCAAGAGTGAAACTCCACAGCAAGTGATGGGGAGATGGAGACTGAATCTCCCAGTTGTCTTGTTTGTCTAGGGGGAGTAGAGGTTCTTTTTCCCCATAGCTTGAAAAATTCTATGCAAATGGATTCGAGTTTTATTTCAGCAGAGAACTGCAGACCTATGGGTTGTTTCTGCTGAGAATAGAAGAAACACATTTCTTAGAAGTTATTCAAGTTAGGTTTGTGTTTAGGGAGGGGTTTTGTTGAATGCTAGAACTGATTGCAATTCCCATGTCTAAAATGGAGATGGTAATAATAGAGGCAGTATTTCTTTTCTTCTCCTTTGCTTTCAATGTTGGTCTAGGCAAAAGTACTTAGGGTGCTGAATGCCTCTTGAACAGTCATTAAGCCAGTGATGGATTGTAATATTTTCTGTGGTGATTGGGAAGAAAATGTTGGTAACTGATAACCAGCCAGGTCAACTTTGTATTTCCTTCTCTGTTAAAACAAAGCCAACAGTGAATCCTCCCCCTACCCCATTCAGCCTTTTTTATTGCTGTTGTTTACATATGCAGCATCACTTTGGCAATTCAGAATGCTTGCTTTAACAAGCGGTTTTCAAGTTTTTATTCTAAAAGCAATTAAACTTCTGGTTCTTGACTCATTTCCCTTAGAAAAGAGGATGGGGAGAAGAAATCCTTAGCACTGCAGGACTGCATTTGGGGGGGAAAACACCTGTGTGTAATCTGGAGAGTCGTGGAATGAGTTACAAGTACTGGTGATTTTGCAGATCCCTGAGACAGTAATTCCTTCTCACAGTCACTCCAGACACTACTGAACTTAAATCCCAGTTGTGTCAGCCTGGGATTTGAGCAGTCTATACAAACCCAGAGCTGTGACCATGGGTACAGCTCAGCGAATGTTAAGAATTGGCACAAACCAACAGCTTTGAAGTTTATAATTTAGAACTTTGCAATTTTCAAATACACTGACTTGCAGCCTCTTTGAAATAACTGGACTGGTGAGATAGTTTGTCTTAAATCTTCTGGAAATTGCATTTCTGTCTTTATTCTCTCTTTTTTAGAAACACTGGATACATTGGAAAAGTGGGTGACAGAAATCTTCTCTGAGATCCCAAATAAGTAAGATTCTTTCGATGCATAAAGACATTGCTGATGATACAATTATTTGGTCTTAAAATGACATTTTTAAAAAAACCCTTACTGGAGAAACAAAGGAAATTACCATTTGTTAATTAACATTCTCATCTGGGGAAAAAAAAAAAAAAGGGCAACTTTTTAAATTAAAGACCAGCCTCAATTGTTCCAGGGAGAGTTTGCTTCTGCTTAACAATTATTTAGGCTGTGAGCTGTGTGGTGCTAATTTAAAGCAGTGTTTGCTTAATATGTGCTGATGCCTTGATTTTATGATAAGTCATTCAAACCTAGATTATCATTTCACATTGCTTATCTTTGCTTTGTGTCAAAAGTAATTAGAAGCAAAATTAATTAACACCATATCTGGTATTTAAGTGTCATCCTTAGGGTGGCAGTTGGTTAGCAATACATCTTTTTTTAATGGCTCCCTCCAATATGCTCTCTAGAAAGGGGGTTCTGCAAAAGCTTTGCTAACTTGAAAAGCATTTTATTTCCTTTTTGCAAGATTTTTGTTTCTGTGGTGCTTGGAAATGCTCTTGTGAGAGCCTAATGCCATTCAGAGACACATTTGTCTGTCCTGGCCACCCCCCTCCTCATCCCTTCTGCCTCACAAGACAATCCATCAGGATTCTTTGAGTCCAGGTGAACTCAGGAGGTTGTTTACTGTAGTTGGTTGTACAAAAGCAAGTTCTGTGCTGTTACTGCCTTGTACGGAAGGAAGGGGAGGTGTTGGTGTGGTATCCACATTGGTTGGTTAGTTGCTCAGTTGTGTGGGCAGAGTGCCAGGCTGCCTCCCAGGGTACCTCCCTGGGGATGGGGGGGTGCTGGGCTGCACCCTTGGAAAAGGGCCATTTTCAGGCTCTCTGGTGTCCTGCAGAGCTGTGCTCCTTATGGCTTTGAATATCTCAGTGTAGCCTTGAAGCCCTGCCAGTAACATCACACTTCCATTTTGCTTTCGAGTGGTTTACCCAAACCCAGCTTTGACCATCTGACTCAGCCTTTCGACACACCAGAATTTCACAAGCTTTACAGAGGTAAGTGAAATAGATTCAAGTGTTTTGAGTACCTGAATACAGAAAGAAATTTTCTCTGGGTGATCCAGATACTTTGTAGAGTAATTGTGTGTGGTTTTGAATAGCTTTTAACTATTCTTTCTGCATTATGTAAAATTTATCTCTGTCTTATCGTGTATATTTGTAATTAATGCATTTATTTGTGTCCAGTTGTTCCAATCAGGAAAGTTCATTCACTGACCATCACTTGGGCACTTCCCCCACAAGAACAGTATTACAGGTACACTGTGCTGCATTTTACTTCTACCATGTTTATGCTGAGAATAATTTATTGACTTTCACAACAAACCGAAAGAATCTTGTTTACTTATCTAACAGATTACTTTGGTTCGGCTAGGGGGGCATTTTAAAAATGAATTAAACTGATGCAGATACGGTTCCCTTTCCTCACTGACTCAGATCAGTCATTGTGTTCTGAACTCCCACACTTTTAGCTTATTATCTTAATTCTGCCTGAAAATGCAAAACTTGCCCTGAAGAAGGAGACAGTGCATATTTTAGTCATTAGCCCAGTGATTTGAGTTTTCTGTGAAATGCGTTACCTCCTGGCATCTAATCTCCTTCAAACTTTCTCTTAGGGTGAAGCCTCTTCATTATATTTCCTGGCTGGTGGGACATGAAGGCAAAGGCAGTGTTCTTTCTTTCCTTAGGAAAAAGTATGTGGTTTTTAAGCAAAGTTATTAAATGTTTTGATCGCATTCAGATACAGATAAACTCTATTTTGTGTATTTATATTTTCTACAGCTATAAAAGCAGGCCAAGCCTGCCTTTTTGTATCAGTGTTTTGTAGTGATATTCTGTAAACTGATGATAAAACCAAGGAAGAAATAAATGTGTTTTTTTGTCTGTGATTCATAGATCAGCAGTATCTGTGACTGATCTTTGAGATCTCCAAAAGATAACTTAGCTTTTTCCCTGTTTTTCTTTAAGTCTGTATCCTGAGATCACATCCTTAAGCTGGAAAAGCTTTGTGTAAACTGTCAGTGGATTGAAAGCCACTGAAATAAAGCTGTGATATGCTGCTTGTAACTAAGCTCAAACAAAGCTGAAATGATTAATTAATAAGTAACTCTTCCATAGGTTTTGGGCCCTTGCATTATATGGAGGAAATGGAGAGACAGGATTTGAACAGAACTCCACTTACTCCATCTTCAGCATTTCTGTGACTTTGACTGATGAAGGTTACAAGCACTTCTATGAGGTATGGTTTCCTGCAGGTTGTTTTTCATGCTGTTTCCCTAACCTCTGGAAAAATGAAGTATAATCTTCCTTTCTGTCTGTAGGTGGCCCACGTTGTGTTTCAGTACGTGAAGATGCTGCAGAAAAGGGGGCCAGATCAAAGGCAAGTGTTTGCCACTCCAGCAGATATTTGTGGTGGTGTCCTTCCCCATTATCCTGTTATTTGTAGTGTTTGCACCTTTTGTGGAGTTACTAGAGCATAAACAGGGAGTCAGTAATAAAGCTTGTCTGTGTTTATGTTTATTTAGCTTTCTAAATGTTTATGCTTGTTTCTTGGTGCTTTTAGTTTGACTTAGTGGGATCTGGTTCCTTAAGTTTAGTAAGCTGAACTAGTGTAGATGGCAGGTGCAGTTTTCTGTTCATTTTAAATGAATTTGTTGAGTCAGGTCTGTGGAAGTCAGGACTGTGGTGTTCTGGTGTTAACATTTATGTTAATTTGGTATCTTTGTAGTTAACTCTCTTCCTCTTTGTAAAATAGAAGAACTTTCTGCCAGTTCCGAGAAATGCCATTTTGGGAAGTGCATTTAATACTGGCTTCTGTGTCTTGTACCTGAATGAATCACTGATCTCACCATTGATGCCTTTCCTAGAAGGCTCCTTGTTTAAGATTCTTGGTAAATGTTATGACACACCGGAGAAAATCCACTTTTATTGTCTTCTTTCTTGTTTGCAGAATATGGGAAGAAATACAAAAGATTGAAGCTAATGAATTTCACTACCAGGAGCAGGTATTTATCCACTGATTTGACATAGATAAACCATGAAAAGTATTACTTTTCCATTTTGAAACACATTTTCAAAGTTCTATTCGAGAAGAAATATATTGTGCACCTTAATGAGTCTGTATTTTGCTGAAAGATGATGTATTCTAGGCAGAGAGATATTGAGACTATTTCCCTAACAGAATTAAATGTTGATTTTTCATTCCTTACCTGCTTGGTGGTCTCTTTTCCAGTTTTGACTTTCTTACTCCTGCTACATTTAACCATGTTCTGTTTCTTATTAGGTAACTTGTTTTTTTTTTTTTTGAATGACACTGGAATTTCCTTTTGGGAGAACAAATCCCTCCATACAAATACTACATATACTATGTACATATACAAATACTAGCAGGAACATAGATCTGGGTGTGCTCTTGTGACAGGGTTGTGAATCATAGGGGCAGAAGAATGACTTAGTCATCACACCCCAGTTTTGTGCTTGGTGGCTAGAGCTGTGCTAAGGAATGATGGTCTCAGAGGCAGGGCTTGGGATAAGTGGTTAGGGGGTGTCCAGGAGAAGTTTAATGTTTCCTCAGGTGTATGGTATCTTAAGAAATCCTTGGGCATGTTTCCCACTACATTTACAAGAGACAGATGTGTCAAACTCACCTCTTCTCAGGTGTGCTGTGCTCTCTGCCTGACCCAGAATCTTTACAGTGTGATGCTGGCTGGTGCAAAAACCCCAAAAGCACTCAGCAAGAAGCTGAGCAGCCCTGGTCCTCTAGGCAGCCTTACCCTGCGAAAAGGCAATGTGTATTTCATGTCCAAGCAGGAGAACCTCCACCTCCTCCTCCTCCTCCTCATCATGGCAGGGAACTTGGGAAAGGAGCAGAGCCAGAGCTACTAGTGCAGCAGCAGTTCCTTGCCTTGTACTTTCCAGGTCACTTTAAATCTTGAATTGTTGCAGGACTCTGCTTGTGTTCCCTGGAGGCAAGGAGTGCATTCTGTTGGGTCTTTAACACAGTAGATTCCATGACTGTAAACTGCATAATCAAGGTTTCTTCTACAAAGATGATGTGTGTGAAATGTCAGGATTCTCAGAGGAGATGGAACATTAGATACAGTTATGAAATATATTTAGTTTAATCACTGAAACTAAATGCTGTAGCAAGCACAGCATCCAATTCATGCTCAACATACCTGACTAGTCAAGCTCTTCTCAGGACAGAAAATGGATATCTTGGGTTTCTAATTACATGACAAATAGCTTTATTTCTTTGCCTGCAGACAGATCCAGTTGACTATGTGGAAAACCTTTGTGAGAACATGCAGTTGTTTCAGAAGGAGGATTTTCTGACAGGAGACCAGCTCTTGTTTGAATACAAGCCTGAGGTAAATATTCTTTGAACTCTGATTATATGTTTTGATGTAAGGAAGACATGTGCATACTGTGTCATACAGGCATGGGTATAGGCATTTGTTATTAAGCATAATGCAGGCACAGGTTTTGTATTAATTGAAACACTTTTTGTATTCAGAAAGCAAATCTGTTTTGTAAACTTGTTCTTCCTACATTCCCATTGAGAAGTCTTTGCTGGGTCAGGCAGTCAGAGCTGCATTTGAACTAAAATATTGTGTGGAACTTGCAGATCATTGCTGATGCCCTGAACCAGCTCAGCCCTCAGAGAGCCAACCTGGTTTTGCTGTCTGCTGCCAACGAAGGCCAGTGTCACCTCAAAGAGAAGTGGTTTGGGACTCAGTACAGTGTGGAAGGTAAAACAGCAGCAGGAGCTGAGAATGTCTGATCCGTGCATTAGAGGTAGTGAAAGGGTGACAACACAAAATGCAAGTGCACGGAAGCAGGGAAATGAATCCTCAGTGCTTTGAGCTCACCATTAGTCTCTGTGCCACCCAATAACTGCTCTTTGTTTGGTGCCAGTTGATTCCCACTCCTGCAGTTATTTTGGGAGGCAGCGGTCCCAGCGAGCTCCACTTGGCTGCCGTTCAGGGGAAAGAACACCAACAATGGGGCGCAGGGTGTAGGGGGAGCTGGGTTACTGAGGCAGACTTGATTTGCTTTTTAATAGGATTGCTTCAGTCCTGCTCCAGAAGATTTTGTGGGAAGGGATTTAGAAAGCCTCCTGATGAATGGGGTGACGTTAAAAAACTCCTGTGATACTGCAAATCTTTCTGGATTTTGGGAAAAGATGTCTGGAAATAGGATGGCCTTACCTTCCTGTTGAACTAATGCATTTCATGGTTTTTAACAGATATTGACAGGTACTGGAGTGATTTATGGGACAGTGACTTTGAGTTAAATCAGGATTTACACCTTCCAGAAGAAAACAAATACATAGGTAAGGCACCTGGGCATGAGTGAGATCTTCCCCAGTGATTTATTTGAGAATCTGCTGTGGTTTAGAAACAAACTGAACTGGTATCAACCTGTTTTTGCAAATTAAAAAAACAGGAGCACTCTGTTCAGCTGGATTTTATTTACTATTCTTCTATTTATAAGCTTAAGAACTGAGTTATTTTAAGGCATATAAACTTACAGATGATACAGCCACAACAGAGCAGGCCTCACAGTCAGTGAGAGTTAACACAGAGCTCCAGACACCGTAGAGGAGAATTTTATTTGCTTAATCCTCCTGTTTCTGAAAGCATGTAAATATCATCTGGCTTTGTTGCAAAAACCAAGTGAAATGAAAGCCAGGACTTGTGTCCTGGATGGAATGTGATGCCACCACTTCTGCTCTGCTTCTGAGCCACTCTTCTGGTGTGGAAGTGAAAAAGAGATGTTCTTTGGGTCCAGGAAATAATTTAGAAAACTGGAAGGGAAAAATGTATTTTTTTGATACTTTTGAAGACTTAGATGAATTTAGCCTGATTGTGTCTGTGAAGCACACTAACGTGGTTTTGGTGTGGTTTTTCTCTTTATTAGCCACCGACTTTGCTTTGAAAGTTGCTGACTGCCCTGAGACAGAATATCCAGTCAAAACACTCAGCACACAACAAGGCTGCCTCTGGTACAGGAAGGATGATAAATTCAAAATCCCAAAAGGTAAATACCTGAGGGCTTTCTGAATAGTAAGACCCTGTTTTTACCAGCTGGAATTTATTTGAAGGCAAATAACCTGTGGTAATGTTCACCATTTAAACGAAGTGCCTGCTGTCCGCTCTTCCATGGTCCTTTTGATATGTTTGTTAGCTACAATAAGAGAGAAGCAGGTGAACTAAGGCAACAAAGGCACCCTGCTGATACCTCAGGTTGAAAAGTGGAGTCACTGAAATTTACTGACTTCTGAACAGTCTGTGTGGGGACAGGATTGGGCAGACAGGATATGCTGCTGGGAGAAGGGCTTGAGAAGGAAGGAGTACATTAATTACAAGGGACAAAGTCTCTTCTACAGAAAGAGAAAAATACAGCCTGGATCTGAGACAAGTGTGTAAAATATTCTGCTGCTTTCAAGCAGAATGTCACATTTTTAGCGTCTCTTAAACCGATGTTTGGTGGAGTTTTCTTTTTCTATTTATAGTGGTCATGCTGTGTGAGTATTCTGCAAAGCACAGCTTTGTTTTCTAATATTTGGTACTTTAAAGGGAAGATTTTTGGAGTAAGAAGAAGATGTTTGATGATGAGTTAAAATAAGAAAAAAAGTGTTATAGATGAATGACAATTTTCATTAAACTCAAACTGTGGCCAAAGAGCAACTTGATGGAAATATATTTGACTTCAGGAAGTTGTCACTTTCTATACAATTACTCATTTAAATTTCCTTTTCCTCACCAGGTTATGTTCGATTCCATCTGATCTCTCCATTGATACAGGAGTCTGCAGAGAAGTGAGGATTATATTATTTATGCTTACCTTGCAGAGTAACTAAATTACCATACCTAGTGAAAAACCAGCAAGAGACTTTAATTTTAAGCAGGAATAGAATAAGGTGTCCTTTTCTCATGTCCTTCCACCTTGCTTGTGGTTTTCTCTGCAGTTTGGTGAGGGTGGTACTGCAGCAGGTCCTGCCTGTAGCCAGCAGGTGTGTGAGGACTTCCATGGGGTGTTATTCCCCAGAGCAAGTTTGGGAAAAGATAATGTAACAGCAGCAGTGCTCAGAGTAGGAGCTGGTCCTGAAAAGAGCAGTCCAGAGTCATGTCCTGAGCATGTCCCAGCATCCTGGGAGCCTGCAGGAGCAGGAGAAGAGGCGGCTGCAGCATTGGGAAACCGACTGTGGGTCGGGCAGAGCTCTGGGTGTGCTGCACTTGGCTTGCCTTAGGCTGGCATTGCCTCTTGTAACCAGTGCCGCAGTGCGTTTGTCATAAGCCTGCCAAGACCTGCACAAATCCTGTTTTGGGAAAGCCTTTGTAAGTCTGTTTTCATGAGGTGTGTTCGTTTTAACTTTGAATTGGAATCCAGGCAATAACAAAAAGCTGAAAGCAGGGACTGCAATTTCCAGGTTGCGTAGCCTGCTTTGCTCTAGCTTATTATTCTTTTATTACCTTGGTAGATAAATAATCATCTCATTACTCAAGTACTGAGTATAACTGAGTCTATTTGTCCCCCCATCCTTTACACAAAGTAAAATAATTTCATGTTCCATGTTTTGAGCATTGTCGTGTTAAAATGTGCATTCTTACCTTGAAGAAATCTTAAATCTTGTGAGGCTGGTATCTTTCACATTGCAAGGAACAGTTGAATGTCCAGATAATTTTGAAGTAGTGTTGTGTGGTTTCTGGACAAAGGGAAACTTGCATTGTGTATTTCTGGTTTTTTGGGAAACTTTCTTTTTGAATCTCATTTTACACAAATTCCATTTCTGTTGGAGAGCTCCCTGCATGTACCATCAAACACATTGGGTTTGACTTTGCTCTTTAGTCCATCCTTTTTTTCTTTCTTTTTAACCCTGTGCCCTTTTCCCCCTGCAGCATAGTTTTGTTTGATACATTTGTAAACATCCTTTCCCACAACCTGGGGGAGCCAGCTTATGAAGCAGACGTGGCTCAGCTGGAGTACAAGCTGGTGGCTGGAGAGTACGGCCTAATCATCCGAGTGAAAGGATTCAATCACAAACTACCTGTAAGCTCTGCTCATCTCCTCACTGCTTTTATGCCTGCAGCTTTGCAGGGTGTGTGCTTTTCTGGAGCATTGAATGGTTGGATGAGGTACTTTAAATGAAAAATTTGTCTCTGGCAGGGTAATGCAGCAAATGTGCTGCTTTTTCTTGTGCTTACATGTATAAAGATGGAGTTGTGTGCACTTACACAAGCTCAAATTACTGACTTCAGGCTGACTTAAATCTTTCTATAAGTAATAACTGTATCTCCATTAAGATTTTAGCAGCTTTTCCTATAAAAAGAGCTTTGTGTCTCCCATGGCCATAAAGAGGATTGGAGCCTTTCCATCTCTAAGTTGTGCCTACTTGCATGATGTCTGGAGAAGGGTGTCTGAAAAGAGATTTTGTTTTCAATTTGACGTTGGAGATCCAGCTTCTGAGCATGCTCATTTTGGGTGCAGATTTTCTGTGTTGGCTTGCTGAGAGGACTAGGGGATCCTTGTTCCCATTCCCTAAATGCTGGCCATGTAAGACATGGCAGGCACAGCGAGGACACAGTGATTGAAGAGGAGACAATCATCAACTTCCATTGCAACAGCTTGGCTGGAGCTTTAAGACCATGAATCATCTGTCAGACTTATTAACAGGAGTTTGAACAGAAAAAGCCAAATATGCAAACAGCAGGGTCTGAACATTCTCTTTTTCAATCCTGAAAGATGTCTCTGTTGCAATGTCATTGTGCTTGTCAGCTGTAAAAGGAAAAAATGGAATATTGAATACAGAAATGTTGGGAGTTCTAGGCTAGATTTGTTTCAATAGAATATGGAAACTCCTATTGATCCGGGATATTGAGCTTATTCACTGTGTAAAAACACTGCCCTTCTGAAACTGTCATGTGGGATAGAATTGTTCAGTGAAGAACATCTGGCAGAATGGAGGAATGTGCTTTAGTAATGCTCCATGTCTCAGTAATGATGATTTTATATTATTGTATAGCATTAAATTGAAATGGGTTCTTAAACCAACAAAAAACCCAATTTAAAACCGTTCTCTTTACAGCTTCTATTTCAGCTCATCATCGATTACTTGTCTGACTTCAGCTTTACTCCAGCAGTTTTTGAAATGATAACAGAGCAGCTGAAGAAAACATACTACAACATCCTCATTAAACCCGAGACTCTGGCCAAGTGAGTTCTGGGGGAGGGCAGCCGTGGCTGAGCAGCAGGTGCTGAGGCTGAGCTGAAGAGCTCAGGGATCCCTGCTCTGTGCTCACAGGGCTTGTTCCAGGCTTTGCTCATAGCTCAGGGAGCCCCAGCAGCTCTGCAAGCAGCAGGTCAGACATGTGGCCAGACTGGACACCCAGGGAGCTGCTGTCCAGCAGTGACCTGGGGCCAGCAGCAGCTGCTGAGGGGGGGCACAGTCAGCCACGGGCGCCTGGGGACCCTCTCCCTGTCTGCAGTCAGGAATGGCATCTCTGGCATCCAGCAGCTCCTGATGTGCTGTGGGTTTGTTCCCCTGGTGGCGCTGCAGGGATGTGCGGCTCCTGATCCTGGAGCACGGCCGCTGGTCCATGATCGACAA
This sequence comes from Struthidea cinerea, assembly GCA_013397865.1. Lineage (NCBI taxonomy): Eukaryota > Metazoa > Chordata > Aves > Passeriformes > Corcoracidae > Struthidea > Struthidea cinerea. The sequence goes on along the minus strand of VZTI01001584.1, from coordinate 2,373,575 downwards.
GTACCAGACGCTGATGAAGGGGCTCTCCATCGAGGCCCTCTCCGCCTTCGTCACGGCCTTCAAGTCACAGCTCTTCGTGGAGGGTCTCGTGCAAGGGAACTTCACCAGCAGGGTGAGTACAGCCTTGGCAGCTGGAGTGCTCACACTGCTGCTTAAAATGGGCTTTAGCACACTGAACTTGGCTGCCAGCTGATGCTGCCTCTGTTCTGGCAGATTGGAGTCTCGTGGGTACTGGGCAGCTTCACCTCTGACACCTCAGGAGTGCCTGCGTGGACAAGCCAATGGCAGTCCAGAGTTGCCAGTTTGACCAGAAGTTTCCAGGAATTTGGATTTAAACTGCAGAGAGGGAAAAATGCAGTAGATGCCTGTAATCTGTTTCTCCTGTTGCCACCATTTTTTATATTGTTTGGTGTATTGATGTATTTGATCTGGAGAAATTCCTGCAATGGTGCCACAGGAGGAGGTGTCCCTCAGAGCACATTTATCCTTGGAATTTGATTGCCTGCATGGTTTGGTTAAACCTCATTGAGTGTCAAACACATGGAGCATTCATTGAGGGCTTGTAAGGACAACTGGTGCTATTTCTTTGGCTCGTGCCTTCTCCTTCTGGAGACATTACAGTGCAGAAAGCAGCGTGGAGACTCCTTCTCTGCAGCGGGGTGCAGAGGAGACTGGAGGGACTGGGGACAATGTGAGGGAGCAGGGATGTAGGTGGCAGCTCTGCTGTTCCTTGCTTGGGGCTCACTCTCTCAAGTGCTGCTCTGGGGTGTGTGGTTGTGAATTGGGGTAATAATCCTCTTCTAAATAAAACTGATGTCTTTGCTTTCTTCCCTAGGAAGCAAAGGATTTCCTGAATTATGTTGTTCAGTGAGTATTTCAACTCTTTAATTGCTTTTCATATGGAAACTATAATCAAGATAAGATTCTTTTCTGGAGGAGGGAGTCGAGTGGGAGTGATGCAGAAATTCCATTTTTCCTTCTGTGACTTGCAGGAGGTGGCTGTTGATGGTGGCAGTTTCGGCAGACAGAGTCCTGGTTTGGGGAAGGGGAAATAACATCAGACTGAGTGTGTAAATGTCAGGGTGTTGCTCTGGTTTTGGCCAAGATGTGAGCTGGTGTTTGATGTTGTGCTGTTTGTGCTCCCCTCAGGAAGCTCCAGTTCGCTCCCCTGGCCCATCCCTGCCCTGTGCAGTTCCGGGTGGTGGATTTGCCAAATACCCACCTGCTCTGTAAGGTGAAAACTCTCAACAAGGGCGATGCCAACTCCGAGGTGACGGTCTATTACCAGGTAATGTGTGCTGGGGGTGTGCTGCCCTCTTCCCTCTGGCACCTGCCCGTGCCCTTGAGAGCAGGCTCTGGACAGGGATGTCACAGAGGGGGCACAGACACCTCATGTGAGCACAGGCCCTGTGCCCCAAGGCTAAACCCAAGTGGGTTTCCCTGGGGGGGGGTTCCCTGAAACCAGCACCTTTCCTTCCTGGGTTAGTGCTGAGAGCTGGCTTAGTACTGTGGTGACTTCCTGGTGTCCCCAGCTCTGATCTTGGGGGCTGTGCTGGGCCTGTCCCCTCAGGGAAAACCAGAACTACCCATCTGTCCCTGCTGTGGATTGTCCCTCAGTGCTGCAGTCCAGGCTGAGGTGTGTGCCACGAGCCACCTTGGCCTGAACGATCACATTAAACCCACCCTAAATTCTTCATTCTCTTTCTAGTCGGGTGCCAGGAACCTGAGGGAATACACCCTGATGGAGCTGCTTGTGGTAAGTTTGTGTTTGTGCCTCCTAACTCAGCAGTGTCTTCCCTGAAACAGTGCTTGGAGCCGAGGCCACGGGGCTGCCTGGCCCCCAGGGGACAGCGTGTTCCTATTGCTGCCCTTGGCTGAAGTGTTTGGGTGGGGGTCCCCAAATGCTGCAGTGATGGACAGTACAGGAGGGTGTTCTGTAGCTCCTGCCCCGCAGGACTGAGCCCTCTCAGTGCAGTGGTTGTGGCTGGCCAAGGGCACTTCAGTGTCCCCGTGTTCTGTGTGGAGCCCACGAGGGGCTGCAGGGCAGCGTCACTTCTGCTGTAACTTTGTGCTGTTTCAGATGCACATGGAGGAGCCTTGCTTTGACTTCCTGAGGACCAAGCAGACCCTCGGGTGAGTTCACTGGGGAGGAATTCTCCTGCACCTGCTCCTGCACTCCTACTTTTGCTGTTCTCTGGTGTTTTTACTCTGGAAATCCTTCCTGGCTTATTACTGAATTATGGTAATGGAACCAGTAACAATGACACCTTAAAACCAAAAGCACCCATCAATACAAGCTGCAAGCCAAGTTACTTTTGATTTCTGTAAGAATTGCATCTATTACCAGTGTGTTAACTTGGAATTATTCAGCATAAAGTTGTTCCTTCCACTTCCACACTCGGCCCCCCTTCCCCAGGGCTGTTTTCACAGCAGCTCTGTGGTGCTGAGCAGCCTCCCTCGGAGGCACCCTGCTACCTCAGGAAACTGGAGCAGGCTTTTTACAGCTCTGGGTCTCTCACTCTGCTTGGATTAGCTTGCAGGAACACAAACACAAATACTCTCCCAAGTTTAAAAGGATTTCCTAAAGCTGAGAAAACACTGAAATGCAGAAAATAAAGGAAATAGGACTATTGCAAATTTAGATCTCTGATTTTTCTGTTTAAAGTACCAACACTATTTTAACTTGCAGCATGTCCTGTAAATGAAAAGTTCACTGTGCTTGTGGAATGACTTTATTGTTTTGTCTTTTTTTCTTTCAAGCTACCACGTGTACCCCACCTGCAGGAACACTTCTGGGATTCTTGGCTTCTCAGTCACAGTGGCAACCCAGGCAACTAAATACAAGTAGGTGCTCTGTGGGGAAAGTTCCTCACTACTCACAGCATTGGCTATGGGAGTCAACTGCTCACAGTTAAGAGTTCACACCTGTTTCAGGCCACGGAGGGTTTTTTAATTCAAGGGGATGTCAGAAGGGACATTGCTGACAGTCACAACATCCTGACTCAAAACCAACACCTGAATAAAGCCTTAGGCTTCTTAAAACTGCAGTGATCCTGACTTGCATAGTGAAAAGTCATTTCAAGACTAGGTAAAATATCCCCCTGCTCTTTTGAAGCTATTCTGCCAGGAGAGTTCAAATCCTGTAAATCCTGTCTCGCTGTTCTGTGGCTCATGTTCAGCAGGCACAGCACTGTTACGGTTTTGTTCAAACCTGGCGCTTTGAACTACAGGTATTTGACCTGCCAGAGTTGAGGGGTTATTTGAAAAATGTGCCACTTGTGAAAAATAACACTGAGTCAGCGAAGGCTTAATTAGCACTGAGTGCTGCTGCCTCTGATTTTTACATTTGGACACTTCCATTACTGAGTTCTGTGTCATCAGTGAGGGCTTTAATGTATCAGAAACCTCAGGATCGATCACATCACATTTTCTTTCAGTCCTGATCCTATAGCCCATAACTGTGCAGGCTGCAGCCTCAGAGCAGGTGCCCAACAGCATCCCAGCAGTGGCTCCTGTGGGTGCCTGCTCACCTCAAGTCCCTGTGTTTGAACACTGCTAGTTAAATACAGCTAACAATGAGACTGGCTTTATTCCCTGATACCAGGAAAAATTGACCACCAGGTGTTCTCAGATGTGTGAGCTGTTCAGGGGATGAGGGAAGTGAGCCTGTCCCAAACCTTCCCTCATCATCTGGGGGCTGCTACTTTACCCCTTAATATTGTTTTGGGGATTTTTTGTTTGTTTGTTTGTTTTTTCCTGCCTAATTTAATTATTTCTCTCTCTTTTAGTTCTGAATTGGTAGACAGGAAAATAGAGGAGTTTCTTTCTTGCTTTGAAGAGAAAATCAAGGATTTAAGTGAAGAGGCTTTTAGCACCCAGGTAAAACTTCATCTTGAAAAGCTCTTCTTTGAACTGCATGATTCAGTTACAGCTATCTGGCAATTTTCCGAGGTTTTCTGGACAAAGGCTCACTTTTTAAATCCTGCCTCTTGCTCTGTTCTGCTGTTGTTCTCTGAACATCCATTCTCTGGCCATTTGCAGTGAAGTTCAAAATTGTTAATGTAATTTGGCTTTTCTTCCAACTGCAGTGAATGGGATGGTAAATTAAGGTAGTTTAAAACCCTTTGACACTAATTGTCTTTTTCCCTTGTAGGTAACAGCTTTGATAAAACTGAAAGAATGTGAAGATTCCCACCTTGGAGAAGAAGTGGACAGGAACTGGAACGAAGTGGTGACCCAGCAGTACCTGTTTGACAGGCTGGCCCGGGAGGTGGGTGTTCTGCAACTCTGGGACACAAAACCACGTTGGATTTGCAGCAGTTTCAAATGCATAAATGGGATTTATGCTACTAGTGACACACTGACTCTAAAATTACATGTTATTTTAAAAAGGTTCTTTTATGCAATGGGGGAGAGGTTGTAGAGGGAACATTTTTATGTTTAAAATGACTTGAATCACCACTGTGCTGCTAAAACCTCCTTCCTGTGGGTTTCAGATTGAAGCTCTCAAGTCTATTACACAAGCAGATCTGGTCAACTGGTTCCAAGCTCACAGAAGCAACCAGAGGAAAGTGCTCAGTGTACATGTGAGTGTCTGTCAGCCCTGTGTTGCCAACTTTGGTAATTAGAGGAGAGCTGTGATGTAACTTTTACTGTGGTTATCCACATTTTCTACATTTTTAAGTAATGTTGTTGTTTGAATTGCATTTCCAGTATCTCAAGTTAATTGGCAGGGCAGAGAAACACTGAACGAGATCCCAATTTCTCTTCTGGTACCTTTTTTCCAGGTGATTGGATATGGAAAACATGAAGGGGACTCAGAGGTTACAGCTGTCTCAGGACAGAACTCTTCATCTGGTGAAATACCTCAGCTTGTTTTATTGCCCCCCTCTTCTTTGATGAGTGACATTACTTCCATCAAGGACATCAAAGCCTACACATCAACTCTGAATGTTCTCCCTTACCATAAAATATTAAAATAAAACTGATATCTTGCCCTGCCCTGCTGTGTAATACAGGTGCTTTCTGCAACATCAACATTACAAACCTATTTTTATTAAACCAGAGCTGTAGTGGTAGCTGGGATGAAGATGCCCATTCAGACACTGAGGAAGCTTTCCTCAAGTTTCCAGCCCACCTCTCATCACCTTCCCAAGTTCATTAAGAAGAAACACAGCCCTGACTTCCCCAGTGCTGCCGCGTTCTCCTCTCCAGCTGTCTGGAGCCATGGGCTCTGCCTTGGGTTCAGACTGGCTCGTACCATCCCTGCAGTGCTGCAGCAGTAGCTCCACAGCAGTGACAGCTCCTCAGGAAAGGATCTGCAGCCCTCCTGGAGCAGTGACAGTGGCTGGGAGGGGGAGAAAAGCCCAAGGCTTCCATCTCACACTGCTTTTTTGTTTTGTGTATGTGCAACACAGACAAAATTGAGATGAAATCAAATAAAAGCTAGACTTAAGTGTGGAGAGAAAAGTAGTTTGATTGCTACATCTAGCTACTTACTCAACCATTATTAACTGTAGCAAAAGCACACAATGCAGAGGTTCCTGAAGTGCTGGCCAGGCTGGATGTAGAGTCCAGAAAAGTTCTGTGGATGCTGCAAATGCGCATTTTGCTAGTTCATTAACTACTTTTAAGAAGTAGCTTGTACTGCAAGGATTATTCCAGTGGAAAAACAAATAATGCTCATACATTTCACATAAATTGATTTGTCATGACTCAACTGAAAAACAGTCTTGCTGCAAAGGTTTATTATGAAATAAATAAAAAGTCCATAATAGAAGTTTGAAAAATCTATTTTATGAAGCTTTAAGATGCATTGGGTAGAATTATCTATGGTTACATTTCAATCTCAAAATAACAAAGTTATTTTGGGCAAGACACTGAAATGCCAAAAGATTTGATTATCATACAGGTGGAAGATAACATTTATGTAGCATTTTCTAACAAATTGTCCCATCAGAGGAATCCTCATATTTACACATTGCAGACATCAGCGAGATTTAAATGACATCTTGCATTTTGTTTCTTGCTTTTTAAATATGTAGGACCCAGGAATATTATGCAACTGCTCCCACCGCCGTGGCCTTCACAGTGGTTATCCAGTGTCTGTGCCCCAGGACCCAGCCTCTCCCTGCTCCAGAGGCAGCAGGAGCAGGGCCTGAGCCTGGGCACTGCCACCAGAGCCAGTCCCTGCCCGGAGCTGCTCAGCCTCTCGTGAATTGCTTGTCTGTCTCAGTAAGTCCAGTATCCCTGAGATAGGAACCACTGCAGCTGGAGGGGCGGGGCTGGGCCGTGTACGTACATGATCACTGGGGGCTGTCTGGGCTCAGCTGGAAGCTCTGCTCAGCCAAGGCTCCGACGCTCGCTGGCCTCAGGATGCCTCAGTGCTTGCTGGCAGCGAGGCGCTTCAGCAGCGGCTCATCGTACACCCAGCACTCCCCATCCTCGTGGAATAACTGCAAAGGAGTAGCCACCTCTAAGCTTTTCATGACTCAACCAGAAAGGAACAAAGGCTACAGGCTGAAATTTGCCCTGTTGGAATAAAGCTCACCCTTGTTTCCCACGGGGTCTCATTCTCCTTCCTGGCCCTGGCCTCGGCTCTCTGCCGCTCCTCAAGCGCGTGCTTTGCAGCCGTGGCTGCGTCGATGTCTCTGATCTTCAGGTTGTAGGTTACATCCTTCCATAAGCTTGAAAGAGAAAGGGCAATGGAGACTTTTATGGGAGCAGAGTGCTACAAGTTGTAGACATAGCAGTGACTAAAGGTAGATCTCACATTACAGAAAGGGCAGAAGACGCCCCAGGATCTTTGAACCACAACTGTGCTGCCATGGCAGGAGGGAGGAGGCTGTGCTGGAGCTCTCCAGACCTCCCTGAACATTTGATCCCCGTTAAGATGTGACTGAGAACTCCAGGTCTCCTCCTCCTCCTTAAATCCCCAGCCTGCCTGTACCTGGGCTCAGGGAGAGCAGAGCATGCAGTGCCTGGATCAGTGCACCCTTGGTCCCTGTACTGCAAACTAGAGTCTAACTAAAACAAAATCTTAATGCTCCCAGTTAACTGAAGTTCTTACCAGCGAGACTCAAAGTCGTCTTGGTCCTCCAATTTCCTTACCTTCTTCTTAATTGTAGGCATTTTCTTGGTATCTATAAAGACAGCATTCTCCTGGAGTGGGAGATGGAAAAAAAATAAACCTATTCAGTTCTTTAGCAAGGCTTTAAATTTATACACCCTCACACTCTAGTACACTGGTTAGCAGGAAATACATGAAAAATGGTAACTCTTTAGATTCTGTGTTCTGGTATAAAAATCAAGCTTCTTTAAGAATAAATGAACAAAGTAACTTCAGGACTTTTATCCCCAGTTCATTTGGAGATTGCCCAGCATTCTTCTGGGCAGCCTCATAGGAAGTTCCAACTATTAATGTTTGTTTAAAAGAAAAAAACCAAAACCACCCCAAACCCCCTTTTTAAGTACAATCTTCTATTTCTGATGAGAAGAGAAAAAAGAAAAAAAGTTGTGTTACCCCTGTGGAGTACTTTGCATACATGACCCCATTCCATTCTCCTTCAATGGAGCAGAAGGGTTTCTTGTCATTTGGAGAACTAAAGAGAAGCAAACAGTCATTTCTCAGCTGTATTACAGCAACTGAAAAATCCTAAAGGATCAAAACTTTATCCTGGTTGCTGCAGAGTCTGGTTTATATCAGCCTTCAAAGCATTCATGCCCAGTACAGAAGAGAGGAGGGTTCTGTTTACAAGGGAGCAGTTTGGCATGAATGAGTTACATAAACCTTAACAGGAAGCGCTGATCAGGGTGAGACAGACCTTGCCCAAGGGCTGGAGCTGCATTTAGAGTTTAGGAAAGTAGTTACAGGCCTTCCACACAGATTTAGGGTGGTGAGTTTAAGCTTAAAAACGTTTCACAATCCGCTTCTTCCCCAGACTACTGGGGAACACAAGATACCAGTTTTTAAATGGCATCTATCAATGTGTCAAGACATGATTAAAAAACCAAGTTAAACCTCATTTTGTCAGCATCCACTTGCTGACATCACAGCACATCTCCAAATATGATGGGAATCTCCACTGAATTCTCTGTGCTGGGCATGTGCACAGGATTTAACCAAAATCCACCAAACCACAGATAAAAATAAGTTAAAGTTGCAGCAGAGCTTTAACTGACACACCCTGAACAGTATCCCAAGGCTTGCTGCAGTATTTGTATTTTTAGGAGTGGTAATGATGGAGACACTTTTGGTAATTCGGGAGAGCAAAGTTCCCTTTGGGAATCATCTGAGGATGTTTTCAAGCAGGATAAGGTAGGACACAGGCCTGTGCAGCTTCCTCTCACAAATTTGGCTTTAAATGGCATCCCATGACAGGTAATCATGAGCTAAGCTCTTTTGGGTGTTGCTGTTTCCGTATTTTACACTCTTGATTGTCTCGTTAAAATTGATGGCATTTAAGGAAGGAAGAAGTGAGATGAAGAAAGCTGCTTACAAAATTTCAGCTGTAATTCTGTGCTTCTTTCCTCCATAAAATGGTTTTGTGTGGAAGACAATGGAAGCGTTGTAACCTGTCTTTGAGCAGCTAATGCTGCACTCCCCACCAAGCTCTATCCATGGCACAGTGAGAATAGACCTGCAATTAGAAATGTATAAATGCACACATTTATAAGCTCTTGACCAATAAATACTAAGCATGAAACATTACAAGGCATTAAAAATGAAAATACCAATTAGAGCATTTACTTGCCTTCCATAGCCATTAGGAAAAGTCAAAATATAGTGTTCATCATGATCTAGGCATGTAACACACCCTGTTAAAGAAAAGGAAAAATAGATTTAAAAAACATTAAGCAAAGCCTCTACAAAACTTTGCATAATGGTCTCATGAAATATGTCATTAAAAAAAGGTGCCATGAAAAGGAAACATGAAGAGCTTTATTTTTCATGGATGCTGAGAGTGCCCAGCTTCTGGGGAAGGCAGGGATGGCTGTACTTTTGGGGAAAACTGGGCCCTAACTGCTTTCAGCACAGAGAGCATGTGGAAGGAATCTCTGATTCCCAGATCCATCAACTCCAGTAACAAAAATTCAACCATTCCTTCTATTTAATACAATGACTTTATGTAAATTATTCTATAATAATTTACATAATTATTGTATATTATGCAATATATAGAAATTAAATTATATTATGCAAAATATAGAAATTAAATTCTGCAACTATATATAGTTGCAGAATTTAATTTCTCTCTTCTGCTGTTCAATTTACACACACATACCTTGCCCTATGTTATGGACCCCAATAGACATTCCTAGGAATTTGGACTTGGTCCATATGTGAGCATTGAACTGTATCCTCTTGCTAAAACACTCTGCATAAAACGCTGAAACTGAAGAAAGAGGTAGGCATTAAAAACAGCAGCACAAGACACTGATACCATTGTTTCCACATTCATTCATTGCAAAATATCCCCAGGTGCCTCACGCTTATGTGGCAACAGTTTGCAATTAGTTTCTCACAAAAGCAGTTCCTAATTTTTCAGCTTTTATAAATATTCAGCTTTTAAATCTGGAGAGAAAGTAGAAATTCAAGATTTAAGCCAAGAGCTGATTTTACTGTCACCCCTCTCCAGCTGCCACCTCTGCTGGCAAAGGCACTGTCACAACTTACTTGGAGGATGGTGAGAGACCTGCTCTGCCACAAAGGTGACGTTGCTTTTACTGACCCAGGGGACTGGTCCTTCTGAGACTGGCTCCTGTGTGACAGGGGAGAGGATTCCATCACTCACAGTGCCTGCAAACACTGGATGCTTCCCAGAGAAGCTGCTTCCATCTTTAAAGGCTTCTAAAAATGTACTGCAGGGATTTTAATGGATGTGCCTGTTTGCTGATGAGAAATAACTCCTTACTCCTGGAACTGTGATGCTTTCTAAAGGATAGAGTTTCTCATCTATTATTTTTAAGTATAAATGCCTTCATTTTAATTGTCCCCAAATAAAACACTTAAACGGAAAGACTCATGTATAAACCCAATTACAAAATAATATTTAAGCGGCAGAAATAGTTTTTGTTTTTGCTTGTGAAAAAGTCTGATCTGCATATTAATAATGATCAGATTTCATGTACCACAAAACCATAAACTAATATTCATTTCCCGTGGCAAAGAATGCAAAGGGTAATTAATTCATGGTTAGAAGCAATGGAAGCCCAAATACAACACCGCCTTTATGCCAGCAAATTGGAGTGCAACCATTCACCTCAGAAACAAGATTTGAGCAAACAAACTGGTGGCAAGCAAATGAAATGGGAAAATTACATGGTTTATACCTAAATAATCACATTTACTTAGATGTATTACACTGAGGCTACATGAAGAACTTCTCAACAGCACTTCCCACATCATCATTTGCAACTTCCCAAGGCAAGAAGCCTAAATGAGGTGCCAAAAAAGAAAAAAAAACAACAAAAGAACCCACTAGGCTGCACTGATTTAAGAAATAAAAAAACAAAATAATCAGAACTTTGGAAAGAAAGGAGTTAATAATCAGTGCTATGAAACAGTTCAGGAAAAAAGGACATTTTCAACATGTCAAGTAGTTCTTTAAAAAACAATAAATTTTGTTATGTAAGATTATTTTATATTTTGTCCAAAGAAAACAAGGAAGGAAGGGGGAAAGTTCAAGAAATCACTACAATTTGTTGATTTGCTACTTAAGCACAGCATAATCCATTTCAGTCAGTGACTTAACAAAGCTTTGGGCTGCATCTCTGCATTCTGGGCCCCAAAAACCACACCACAAGAAACTCACCATGTCATCTTCACCTTCAGTGCCAGGCAACACCCAATGGCATCGGAAGATCTCCCCCAGAATGGGATTGTAAGGCTTTTTAGCAACTGACCCTTTCCTTCCTGCATGGAAAGCTGAGAGGTACCATTTAACCACCTGAACCATCCTCTCCTTGGGATCCTTCTGGTCACTAATGCTACACAGAGAGAGGAAAAAAAGGACAGGGCAAGTGAAATATAAGCAGGTACTTTGGATACGGGAAAGTTTTATGGGTGCTTGGTTGTTTTACAACTAGAAGTTTGACTGATTTGACTGTTTTTGAAGTTTAAATCAAAATCCAGGCAATATTCTTCAAAACTACCAACTTCTGGCAGCCCACAAGGGCCATAACCAGTATGAGAATCAGTAAATGCTCTTGTTCCAAAGTCAAATACCTGACAAACAAGTCCGGATGTGCAAAGAAGTCAGCATACATTTCCAACAGCGACCTTCTTTCCAGGATAAACGTTGGAAGAACAACCTGAGTGAAGAAAAACAACTCATCTAGGTAAAGGTATTTGAATATCCTGTACAAAAGCCAACTGTACTCATTGTAAATAGCAAACAGAGCACCCACAGCATCGTGTGCTCTAAGCTGATTGTGAGCTCGAGCTCACCAATGAGTTCTGACATATGCAGGTCAGCTGGCATCTTCTACAAACCCCAAGGTTCAAGAGGAACACTCTCATCCTACATGGATTCTAGTCCCACTGAGAGCACATCAAAAGCTGTTCTGAATTACAGTACCACTGATGATTTAGTTTCATCTCTGTGAACACTGTCAGTTTTCCGTTACAGTCAAACATTCACTTGCAGTCCCATCCTGTCACGTGTCTCTATCAAGATGAAGGTTAAGCTCTTCCCTACCACCTCCCAAAGGTCCATTCTTGTGGATCTGCTCAGTGGGATCCAGTGTCAATTACTGTTGCTGACAAGGTACATGCTCATGATGCTTCCTGGCAGCCTAACTTGAGATCAGTAATTTTCAGCTATTCCAGGAAATCCCAGAGCAGACACAGTTTGGATCAATTCCCATTCAGAACTGCCAGAAACCTTGAGCAGTTTGCTTGTGAGCTGCTGGCTGTTTCCCCAGAAAAGCGTTGTCTGTTTATTATCTACTGTTCGTTCCAGGCTGGACAGTTCAATTCATCCACTTAAGGAAACTTAAGGATAGGATTGATTTCTCCTGCCCTTTTTCATTCTGGAATTACTTGCTTAAATTTAACCAAGCTGCCTGGGAAGACCAACACCTTCAGAATGCTGTTCATTCAGCCTTCAGACAGACACCAGCATGAATATCACTAATGAAGAATCCAACCCTTTCCTTGCCAGACCTAAGTGTAGCATTTCACAACACACAGGCAACTTATCTACTCATTAAGATCCCAACTAAGCAATGCTTTTCACTATATGATTACTTCCCCCTTTTATTTTATGTTGTATTGAATGTCACCACACCCTGGGATCTTGTAGACCTTTGTTCTAGGAAGCTAAAGACAGGAGTAACATTTCAGCATTCCCCTTATGCCAGCTTCACAAGCACTCCAAGAATTAGGTACAAAGAGAACAAACAGCTACTTTCTATAGCAAACTATTTTCCCAAACAGATTTTAGCATCTAGATATACTTATTCTGCAGCTGCTTTTCCCCTTTCAGTAAGAACTCCAATTCAAAAACACCATGCTAAAAAGATTATAGCTTAACTAGCTCTTAGAACAAATATGCCGTTAAATTATTATGCAACCTTTCTTTTACACAGAACTCAAGAGTTTACTCCCCCTCCAATCCCCATGAACACCAGCAAGTTTACCTTGGTTAGATCCATGCCTAATCTCACTTGTGACAAGAGATGCATGATAACACTTTTATGCTCCTCTACTGATTCCCCTTCCCCATCATCTTCTCGATCGTCGGGAGGATCAAAGAGATCTGAAAGACCAAATGGCTTTTGTTTTCCTCTAAACCTTCAAGAACGGATTGTATTTAATTAGCCTGTAGGTAACTATCAAAAAATACAGGGTTTAAATCCTACAATTCAGCAATCTTCCATTAGTAAGGAAACAGTAGATAAACCACTTCCCATACGTACCTTGTCATATATATAAACATAAAAATATAATCCTGCATATACTGACCCAACTTACACACAGGTTAACAATCAATAACTCCTTACTGAAAGTTCACCCAGGCCACTTACCAGCATCATTTGTGCCATTAGACATGGAAGAATTGAGGGATTCCGTGGTATCTGGACGTTTCAGGCTGCTCCCTGTGCTGCTCCGAGTCAGGACTGCAGCAGACCCTGAAGAACTAAAGAAGAGTAATAAATTCTCAGAGTTCAAATGAAGTAATTCAGACCAAATTATTGTCATTTGATATTCACAGACAAGAAATTAAGTGATAGACATCAATATATGTGTAGTGACAGACATTAATATACGTGGTGCATGCTAATTCACAGAAAGCTTAGAATGGATTGTAGCTGAAGGAATGGGACAGCCTGCAGCCTCAGAAAACACCTGAAGGCTGAGAACAGCTGACTAATCCCTCTTTGAAATGTGTAGCATCTCTTAGTTTTAATTTTCCAATTAATAAAAAACGAAGAGTAAATACAGATTTTGGGGAAAGGGTGCCAACTTCAAAAAATGTCTTTCAGCAAATGTGAGAGGGAATTGGCCATTTACCAAAGGCTGCAGCAAATGCACACGAAATGCACCATGGTCTCAGATTATAGCTCTGAGTTGGGGGCTTCCAAAGTATGGTTTATATTAAGAGTTTGTCAACATATATCTGACGGAATGGGAAGGAGCAGAGGAAGAAACTGCCTCCCTCACAGACAGCTGTCTATGGCTGAGGGCAAGGGTAATCTACTCTGTTACACAAAGTGGCTTTTTTACCTCCCCCACCTTTTTTAACCAGTTTCTGCAAGCAGACAAGCCATGCTCTTGTAGATACAAACTGCACACTGTCAGCTACTTACTCCATACATCGCTTTGGGGAAGAACTGCTCTGGTAGAATTCATCAGCATCATAGAACTCATCCTCACTGCTAGAGTAAGAAAAATCTGGGACTGTATTTGGAGACAGGTTGACATGGCTTGGAGAGGTGAGACTGCTGCTAGGTGCTGATTGCCCACTCCCTGTGGAGCACGAAAAATTACAGACTCAATAAAAACAAATTCTTTCAAAATCTACTTACTTGAGAATTGTTCAAATCAATAAAGACTGATGTGAACTCAGAAGAGGAACTTACAAAATTAAAAGCAATGATTAGGCAGGTTCATACTGAGTTTAACAGATAACAAAAGGAAGGTCACAAGGAAAATCAAGAGCACAGAACACCAGTAAAGTTTAAGGACATCTTTTCCCCAATTACTGCAAGTTTGCAATGCTGGAGACACAAAGGGAAGCTGGTAACGCTCGTACATTGTGTATACATGGTGGGGAGAAAGAGCAGCATAGCTGATTTTAACAAAACACTGAAATTGGTGCTGATTAAATGCAAGATGTATGCCAATATACTGCTGTCTTAACTAATTACAGGGTTTCTTGTATTTTTCAGTAAGAGTTACCCAGAACTGTACCTGTACTATTTGGTGTTGGAGTCTGATTTCCGAGCGATGCTACTACAGGTCCCACTGGCAAAGAGGAGGGTCGCTGCTCTGACTTGCACAACTGAGCAGGTTCTAGGGGATATTTTGATATGTTAACCCCAAAATCCAAAAGAAGATTCCACATTATTTAATGTCATCTCCAAAAATTAAATCATTTTCTATAAAAACCATTCAGACAGAAAAACGTGTAGCCATCACTTTTACCTAGCTCTTTTATTAAGCAAAGATGGCATTTCAAAAAAAATGCAGTTGTTTAGCTAGAAAGCATTTGCCTTCTCTGAAAATCATAGTTTCATTTTTAAAAAGAGTGTTAGAAATGCAAGCCAGTAACTGAGAGCAAGTAAAAGACATCAGCTTATCCCCAGAACCAGGGGCAGATTGCTGAGGATGCTCTGTGCCTCCCGCTCCTGCCCTTCCTCAGTCCCTCTGAGCTGAGTGTGCAGCACTGAACGCACTGTGTCCCTGTCCTGTGTGACACAGAGCCTGTCCCCTCCCCACTGCACTGCAGTCACTGCTCTGCTCGTGGCTGTTTCCCAGCCTACCTGGAAGTGTGACGGCTTGGGAAGGCATCGTGCTGATTCCCGATGGCTCCAAGGGACTGGGCTGATACACGGCGTCCACAGGGTTTATGGTGCTCTAGGAAAGAGAAGGAAAAGCATATTTTTTTTTCCCCTCAGTTAAAATAAAATAACGTATAGATAGCAAGAACATTGTGAGCACAAGAAATGCCCAAATGCAAGAGAGCGAATTCCTGAGAGAGGAAGTAAAACACAAATTGACAGTTGAGGACATGAGAAATACTTTCAAAGTGGTAATATTTTAATTCTTTACACAGACTGCACACTAAATTGAATTTGCTGCAGATTTGAAGCGTCCTATAAAGAATTCTAATTTCAGGCTCTAGCTTCTAGTAGGCCTTCCAATGTCCATTAATTAATATTGCATGCAAAGAGTGGAAAGTTAGATGCAAATTATATGGCCAAAATTAGGATAGGTAATCTGTATTTTCAATTTTTTTTTCCCCAAAAATTGATTTGTCCAGACCACAGCAGATCAATCCATAAATCAAAACAAGAATCATCAGCATGCTGAGAGCCATGAAGCAGCTTTGTTGACAAAATTCTTCCCAAAGCAAGCTGACAGTGTTCAGTGCAGCTCAGTAGAGGACATCTCAACCTACTTTGGAATGTGGGCACTTGAAAAATGAAGCACCAGGTCAACTCAATGCTCACAAAAGTCACTGACTTCAGTGTATGTCCTTGGATTTTTATGCATCAAGACCCTTGGAAGGCTAAACTGCCAAGTCTTTTAATCCAAACTATCATCTAAGCACTGTTTGTTATTTATGCTTACACACAACCACCAGAACTTCTTGGCTGTTATTTGGGTAAAACACACATAAAACTCTTTTCCCATCTTGCAATTTAAACCCCTCATCTATCAGAACTAAGAAAATCTTTGCTCAGTTTGCTCAGAAATGCAGTCAGTGTGTTCATCCCTATCCTCTTTAAAGGACCAGTATTTAAAGGAAGTGTCTACAACTGTTCTCCTCTCCCTTTAGCCCATTAATTTCTATTTGCATTCTGACTGAGGGAAACAGGCTCATTTTAACCTTCCTCCCATTTTCCTACAAACGGCAAATTTCTTTCTTGCCTCCTTTTTTGGTTACCTGAAATTCTGAACTTTATCCTACATTTGGATGTTTGGACAATGCTCTTAGACACATGGTGTGATTTTTGGGGCTGTCTTGTGCAGGAGTTGGAACACTGATCCTTCTGGATCCCTGTCAGCTC
Source organism: Struthidea cinerea (assembly GCA_013397865.1). Classification (NCBI taxonomy): domain Eukaryota; kingdom Metazoa; phylum Chordata; class Aves; order Passeriformes; family Corcoracidae; genus Struthidea; species Struthidea cinerea. The sequence continues at coordinate 2,357,336 of VZTI01001584.1, read as the reverse complement.
AGGACACTGTATCACTAAAAAAAATCAGCGAAGAGTTCTATTCTTTTTTTTACAGCACAGGATTTATTTAACTGAACACAAAACTGTTATTCCCTGTTTATCACTAAAAAAAAAGTCCATTAAATCAGGCATAAAAGTAGCTTTCTACATTTTCATTGGTGTTACTAACCAATATAAAAATAATCCAGTACATGTACTGTTACTCCACTGTATTCCAGCAAAAAGCCAATGTCCCTTATCCATTACTTCACCTGCTTGTGGAATTATGCATTCAACACGGGAAGGTCCCTGTCCCACAGAGTTCACAGTTTAAAATTATGATTCCATCTTAAGAGTTAAGACTTAAAACCCAAGATGGTCCTATGATATGTAGGATGCTATTGCTATCTATGTCTCCTTTATTTTTTAGGGAAACTAATAATCCACATGATACAGAACACTGGTGTGATAAAGGAAAGAAAAAAGTAACTCTGAATTTGTATGCAGGATTGCAACCTCATCCTCAAACAATTCTCCATATTGCAACAAGAACTGGAGTTTTTTGTTGGATATTGTGAGGGATGCCTTCACGGGCTAGAAACAGATGAAGGCAGACCTGAAAGTCTCCTACTCCGAGTTTAGTAACAATTTAATAACAATCATGCAGAAACAAGACTCATCCCACCATGGCAGCAAACACTGATCATATTTTTGCCTAAGGTTAAAGTGAAATCCTGACCTTTAGCCCAAGCTGGATCCATAGTTAATGTATTCTTACAGAAGTACTTTTTTCCTCCCCAGTCTAAGCCAGCCCAGATAATGAGATCAGTGGCTAATCAAATTCAGACTAGATCAAGCTGCAATATCTCTGTGAAATTTCTGAGTTGCAGACCAAATGCACAGGTCACCTGTGCCTGTGGAAGTGCCTACCTGCACAACTTCTCTTTTCCAGGGGATATCACAGAACCTGCTCCCTCATACTAAGACCTGAATTATGTGACATCTGCAGGGCACATAACAATTCACCTTATTTATGATAAGCATGAAACTGAAATATGCATGTGCATCTTTAAGGTTCACACCAGAAAACCCTACTGCTAAAGCTGTTTGTAATGGGAAGACAGCTACGGCCAGGGAATTACTGTCAGCTCTCATGAAAACACATTAGGATTTTGAGAGTTTTTACTGAGACCAATCTCCTATTAAAAGTATCTGAAATGTACTCAAGTGACAAAAAAAGAACAAAGAAAGAGAAATCACATGTGACCAAAACTGAAAATGACAGAAGTTACATTAAAAATGCAGAAGTTCCATTAAAGAAGAAACATTGCTTAGGCAGACATAACACAACTCTGCATCAAAGGAGCAGCACTGTAGAAAATACAAACTACTTGAAGCACACTGAGAGCAGATCTATTTCCTACACAAAGATACTTCAAATGGAACACAAAACTATTTCTATCCCAGTCATTTCCCTTTCATCTGTTCACATGGCAGATTTTTATCTAAGTGTTCAATCACAACGCTGCTGTTCAAGACACTCCACACAAAACTGACCACTCTATTTTCTAAAGACAAGGGTGTTAGCCAACCTCAGGAGCTAAGGACTCAACAGGAATTTTAACAAGACACTGGAAGCAGTAAATTAGAGAAAGGAAAAAGCATGTTGCAAAGTGAGTGGAAATTCAGGTCTCTGTTCACATGGTCTGCAGAATTAAAAGGAGATAAAGATTAGATTTAAACTTACTATAAGTCCATCTGCGTGCTTCTCCTCATTATTTTGGTCCTTAAGGAAAAAATGTTAAAAATATCAACATAACAATCTTGCATGACTTATCAGTTCTGTGCTAAGCGAGATCAGTGAGTTTCCCTCAGGAATGTTTACATTTTCAGCCATAAAATGTTCCTCATCGTGTGATACAGTAACTAAACTTGGAAGACACAATTCCACACGCACTCAACTGCACCTCTGAAGCTCAGCATTTTCTGAGGGCCTGTCCACATGAGTGCAAACTGCTTTAAAAATATCCTTTCTGCACTGCAGAGTACAATTAGGCTTTACAATATGGGTGCTTCCCAAATACCTAAGAGCCCCCCAAAATATGCTCTGCAGTTCCTATAAGTCCCTGAAAGATGAAGTTCTCAATTACTGTGATTAACACACAAGAAATGCAGAAGTTAAAGTAAGTGGAAAGGTTTTAATTTTTGCTTGTTGGCATCCACTAGATTTTAAAATGCTTTTAGATTATTTACTACCTCAGATTTTGGGGTTTTTTTGCCTAGAAGCATATGTGAAAGTGCAGGCAATGTATGGAAAACATCTGTCCTCGGGGAAAATGACATGAGCAGCAGATCATTTAATGCCAATCTACAGCCAGCAGAGTTTTAATGTACAGCAACAGCATAAATTTTCCTGAACACTAAGCCAAATCTCTTCCCTTCTGCTGCAAAGTTAATATTATCCATAGCTTTGCCCAGTGTGAACCTTAAGACTTGTCTGCAGAGTATTTCCCTGGATTTCCAGTTACATTTTAAAAGAATGAGAAAAAAAAAAAAAAAGGCAGTAAGCAGTATTAAGAAAGTTGGCACATATTTATGTTTTGATACTTAATACATCCTTCCTTAGCTTATGCAGTTAGCAATAGGCTGTCCAAATTTCATGTCTGCTAGTTGACATTTTTGAAGCCTGGCTTTCCATGATTAAAAGAACACCAAGGGCAACAAGTTCCACTGAGCTGCAAATTTACAAAATACATCATTTTTTTTCCCCAACACATAAAACTCGTATGCCATGTCCATCATCTCTAAGACCTAAGAAATAAACCACAAAGATGCTGCATGAGTACTGACGCTTGCTATGCCACCTCAGTAATGCACCAGCTGCAGTATAAGGTAAGGAAGGCAGAAACTCCACAAAACTGGGCAGGCAAGAAATGGAGTAAAAACGAGAAGGGAAAGATGCAAAACTAAGTATCTAAATTATAAAAGCTACTTCATAACACATATATTTCTAAGACTGTGGTTTACACATCACTGGTGGACCATTACATGTACTTTACATCACACACATCAGCAAAGCTGGACATCTTCAAGTGCCACACACTCAAAGGGAACAACACAGGCCAAATGCTCCACCTGGCCATCCCACTTTGTTTATTTTGACTGCTTTTTGATAACCAGTGTATGTATTATAACATATTCCTGTTTAGCTGGTATTTACTTCATTATTTTGAAAATGTCATGGGTCACCTCAGTACGAGGGGCCTAATTACACACTCGATTTACCAGCAAGTTTAATGGAAATTTAACTGTCCAAATACTGAGACAGGTAAGAATCCATGACGCAGAACAACTTAACCCACAATTAAGAAAACAAAACAAAACTCAAACAACCAAAAATCCAGGTTTGCTTCAATGATCCAAAATAATCCACATAATAAATGGTTCTGTGTTGGAAACAGAAAGTTCTAAGTATATAGAGAAGTGGTAGCACTACCAAGGTACACAGATTGGCAAGTCTGTCTCCGAATGAGAAAGGCACTGTAGAAGTAAAAATGGGGTGCAGGGTGGTGTTAAGATGATTTATTTTCAGCAGTGTCAGTCAGCAGCCATGCCTGCCCTATGGCCTTGGGAAAAAAACTTGCAGAATCTTAAAAGGTCCTCTACTGGAGAGCACAAAGCTACAGTCAGGCACGACACATTTTTACACAGAGATTGCATCATACACAAGCAATTTGCAGAACTGTGGAAAAAAAACTCCAACCCCCTGTATTATACATTTTTGACAGCAGTAGGAAATAAGGATACCAACACAGTTTATAGAAAAGATGGGGGGGGAATGATGACAGAATTCCCTTGTAGTCAACAACTACAGTTGCCTGAGAGAGAAAGAAAGTGAAGAGATGAAGCAGAAAAAAAGGTTATTAAAGTAGTGGGAAATTTTTTTTCGCTAATGTGGATCAACATCTTCCAATCAGCTGAGCATAAGGCATCCCTTTAACCCATCTTGTCTCCAACAGCTCCAGAAGAGCTTTAGATACAGTTAAGCAAAAAATCAAACAATAAAACACCACTCCTTAGTGGATAAGCTCATCTATTTACACTGGTTAATATTTAGTGGTACTGAAAGAAGGACTTCAAGGTCTGATTTGGTGCAACAAAAAGCAAGTGTTAGCACCTTTGGGGGACTCAAATTCCACCCACCTTTACACTCACATGGTAGTCGGTGCAGTAAAGTATTGAACCTGATCTAAATGACTACATCTGCCGCTACCAGTTTTGTCCATTATCAGCAAACCACCTAAAGAATTTCAAAAATATGCTTTATATCAGCATAAGATAAGTGGTCACGTTTGTCTAACTCCCAATAAACTCATGCAGAGCAGAGAAACAGGATTTGATAGTCAACAGAAACAAGAAAGATAACTCAGCCACCTATTACCAGCTCTGATCAACAGCCTGAAAAGCAGATTATAATTCTGCAATTTCACATTTGCTAATTACATAGCAGAGCTTTTTAAAAAGAGTAAAATTTCATAGAAATTAAAACTCTGTGAAAATAAGAACTATTAAATACATTTATACAGTAATTAAGAAAAAATGAGCCAGTAATTCCTTGTACAGTTTCTCTAACAGCTTCCTCAATACAGCAAATCACATATAGCTAAGAAAATCAGCATATTACCATCTAATCTATCTACAACTGACTCCATCAAATCCCTAAAAAATGACATCTAGTCTCTACTGACTTCACCATACTAAAACACCTCTAAATAAATAAATAATAATAAAAAATAATAGCAAATTAAATTCTGACAAGGCTTTTCTTGCTGGCACTACAGTGAAGGATTGAAATAGCATCACTGCATGTTAAATAAAGACTGTTCTAGCTCCAAATTCATGCTGCACAAAACTCTTTCAATGTTTCAACCCTACTACTTGTAAAGAAGTTTTGGTTTTGTACAAACCTGCTAATTAATAAATATTTTCTTCAGAATTCTTAAGTAACAGATATGAAACCTGAATTTCACAAAGCATGCACTGATCCTTTTAGTGAACTACTTCTGATCCTGTAAGATTCTAAACACTTCAATTTTCACTGCACTCAAAATTTTGTACAACATATCTAGCATCTAAAATGAAGACAAACAGCAATATTGCATTCAAAAGCTACAAAAAATAGTTGATCTAGATCACAGAAAAAAAATAATTGAAGAGCCCAGGCTTATTTCTGGATAAATCAGAATGTATTCTGATTAAATCAGCCTGAAATTCTGAAAATACCTTTATTTCTTTGCAAAATACCACCTCCCTCCGCTTTTGTCACAAGATATAAATCAGCAGTTCATAATTAACATATCCTAAATATAGAATGTTAAACCTGTAGGGGCAGAACTTGACAAAAAGTAAATCCAAAACTCCCCAAATTTTAAAATCTAATGAAACATATAGGTGAAAAGCTTTACTGCATTACCCACACTGCATTCTCAACACAAGTCTAACTTCAAGAAGTTCCAGCATCATCCTGAACTTCAGACTGGGACAGACCTTGCCAAACTGGTTCAACTATTAACAGCATGTTTCTCTCCTTTTTACTTGTTAGCCACACTCTTAAATGAAGCAGAAATTAGAGTTTTGTTAAGTTTCTGTTCTGTCATCCTGACATTTGTCTAAGTTCTTCTTTAGTCTAATAGCAAACTCTGCAAAAGAAAGTTTACCTGAAAGAAAACTTGAACCAATGTGACTGTTACCATGAGCATTGACAGGACTGTCTGCTATGGAACTCAGTATTTCAGAAAATTCATTAAAATAATAGCATAAATCAACTTAAAATGTTTTCTTGTTCCTGGATCATATAGAAGGCACTTCTAGGTTTCAATTAGATTAATGTTGTATCATTAAAATTAGAATACTTTACAGTGTACTTACCTTAGCAATCTGTAGCAACACAATGCAGTGTTTTATTGATTCTACCATGCTCTAGGAAAAAAAAATATCAGAAAAAAATTGTATTACTATCCCTTAATATTTTGTATTTATTAGTTATATAGAAAGTTGGATGTGAACTAAATGGACACCCACTTCTGTAGAGCCCCTACTTTCCCTTCCCCTTTTTTTTCCCAGAGAAAAAAGCATAGCAGCAGCAAACTGAAGTTTCCAAAGCCACACAAAAGCCAGGCAGTCAGGGTGAAATGGAGGTCAGCTCCAAACTCCCAGAGGGCTGCAGGCAGGTAAATTGTCATGGGAAGAGAGGCTGAGGGAGCTGGGCTGCTTTAATCTGGGGAGGAAAAGGCTCAGGGAGACCTTATCAAGGGACATCAACATCTGACTGGGAAGGCAGGAGAAGAGAGAGCAAGACTCTTCTCAGCGGTGCCCAGTGACAGGACAAGCAATGGCCACAAACAGAAATACAGGAAAATCACCCTGAACAGAAGAAAACACCTTTTATTCTTTTATGGATGATCAAACACCAGAACAGGTTGTCCAGGGAAGCTGTAGAGCCTCCAGCCTTGGAGTTACTGAAAACCCAAACTAGATTTGGTCCTGAGCAACCTGTTCCAGCTGATGGTGCTCCAAGCATGGGGTTCAGATCATCAGAGGCCCCTTCCAACCTCAACTATTCCACAATTCCAAGGTGCTGGACAGAAACCTGAACAGAGCATCAGAACCAGGCTGCCTCTGCGATCAGAATGTTGGACCTAATATGGATTCCCATTTTGCTGTAAAAAGGCTTTTAAAACTTTCCCAAGAAAATAAGGTGAATTTCAGAATCTTTATATAATAGATACAAAAATTGAAGAAACTTACACTAGTTGTTTCTTTAAGACCTTCAATTTTCTGTAAAAGAAAAATCAAAATAGTATGGTTAAAGACCAAATTTCCAGCATCTGGTTTGACCTAAATAGTCTATAAACACAATATTTTAATTTTAAATTGGGAGAGGGAAAAAAGCCCTTAACCAGCATGTTAAAGACTATTTCCATATATAGACACAATTTTCAAGACAAGACTGAAGTCAAACTGATAATTAAAGCTTAAAGATGACAAAGTTAGGAATTTCTGAACTTTGACATTATACACATTTACCCATTAAAATCTGTACTTCATTTTTGCATAACATCAACAAAAATGAAATGCATCATGAAGGTTCTAAGTTCACTTTGTATCCTTATAAAGTGCACTGAATGGTGGCGCATTTCAACACTATTACATGAAATGACCATCATTCAAGTACAATAAACATTTGCAGTTAAGCACAGTTTAAAACAAATCACAGAAAGTAACAGCGTACACATGTTCTTGCTCTTTCTACACCTCCAGTGAAAGTGCATCTGGAAATCTGCCTACTTAATTTTATCTAGAAACACTGGTTCATAAAGATTTCCTGTGTGGAACTGCACCTCAGGCATGCAAAAAGGCATCTGCATGCCATGTTCCACATCAGCGTGACCTGGTTCAGGAGCAGATGCTTCCTGTTGATGTCCTTAGCTCTGTTTGCAGAAGGCAAAATCACTAAACTGGACTCAGCACTGAACCTCTACTAATGCAATTACAGGACCTCTTTGTTTTGATTAATTTGAGTGTCTCATATGACTTGAGTCACAATCTTCTCGATTCTTGAATAATCAAAGTGCGTAAAGGATCCTTTTCCCCCACCAGGCATTGCAAGCCAAAGCCTACACTGTAAGACAGGATCATGCAGCTATAAATCTACAGGAATGAACAGTCCCAATTTGTGGATTAAAAAGAAAACAAATGCAGTGACAGCCTCTCAGGCAATTCCTGGGGGAAAATTTTCAGTTGTGCTCTAGATATTACTCAGAGGATGCTGTATATTTTCTTCAGGATTAATTGGCAAGAGGTGGCCAAACAGAACCCAGACTCAGCCTTTCCTACTAGAAAGACTGGACCATGTTTATCTAGGATGCATCATATGAGGGGTGTTATACCATCAAGTTATGTTATATTTACTCCTGCTGCTACCAAAGAAACATGCCAACAGCTAAAAATTCCTTGGCTTTGTTTTTGTTTGTTTTTCACTTCTCTACGATACTTCCAATCTAAACTTTATCAGCACATATCAAAAAATGCATTTTAAATATGACAGCATAGAAGTTTTGAGCCTTTTAGCACCAAAATAGAATAGGCAATGTACCCAAACACACAAATCTTGTTGGATGAAAGATAATGCAAATGAAGGAAATCATGCAGTTCTGAGGCTTTACAGCCAACTGGAAGCAGCCATCAGCAGCTTTGATCATTCTTTACCCATTTTTTCCCCAACATGTTATATTTACAAACCAAATAAACTGAGATCTCAGTCCCTTCAGTGACATCACCTTTGCTGAAAATAAGAAAGTGATCTCAGGCCATGTGATGCAATTCGGTGATGTTGGTTTCTCCCCACCCATCAGTAATTTTCCGAACAGGACACTAAGACATTGTTATTCTTACACACAGGTCCAGAAAAAGGTAATTTTGTCAAAGATCACATGGAAGCTCCGAGAGGGGAAAAAACCTCAGGACAGGCAGATTTCTAAGGCCTTTCCACAAATTATACGTATCATAGCGCTTTCCTCTATGGAACTGAATCCTTTGTGAGCTGGCCAAATTAAGCAGTAACAGTTTGCACTGATCCAGTATTTTTCATCACATTTGTGCTCTGTGACCACCTTGCAAGAACACAGCACACAGAACTTTGATAATTTAGACACTACAAAATTGTAAGGAAAACCATAAGCAAGTGTGTTGATGATAAAACACATTACCAATAAAAAAAAAATCAAATACCATTTACTACTAGCATTTATCATCATTTTCTCTTTTCAACACCCCTAGTCTTTGAAAACTGATGAAGATAAAATTTTAGTAAGACAGTTCCCCTAGTTTTAGGTAATGAATATACATATTTCCATCTGAAACATCAATTTTCTGCAGATTTACATTTGCAGAACGCAGATTTACAACTGCAGAATGCAATTTGCTGTATATAATCTAATCAAACTGCAGGCTGCTGCTGAAACTACTCCCCCTGCTTGCTGCTCATTGCATCTCCTTGACACCTGAATTTTTAGGAAAACACTGAGAAAGCTGATTTTATCTCATCCAACATGATTTTTGCCTCACTCAACAATCATGTGACTACAGAGGGATCAACTCGTTCAGCACAGAGAGGCAGCAGAGGCACACAGGGGTAGCTGACTCATGGTTCAAATCTGTAAGGTGCAACACAAATCTGTGTGCTCAGCCTTGGATTTACTTCACAAAAAGCACTTGTTTTGAACCAAAGAGCTTAAGCAGGCTACACTTCCCTCCCAAATCCTGTTAAGTAATGTCAGCTTTGTTCCAGCCTGCAAACATGCACCTCTTTGCTGTTCTGATGCCTTTGAGTGCTTCAGTTTTACTCTCCCTGATGTGTGATCAAGTTAACTACACAAAACTAAACAGAAAAGCTTTCTTGGAGTTCCCACCAGTAATACTGTTCACACTGTAAGAAAGCAAGGTCCTGTCTTGTCTTCACCTTGAAACACCAGTACACCCCCAGAACATACCCCCTCCTTTCCTTCCTCTGCAATCAGATACAAACACTGTACCCCACCAGGAGATTCAGCAGAACGGCAGCACTGCTGGTCATGCATGATCCCACCATACCCTGCTAGCTGCACTTCTGCCAGGAATAGCAATGCAGCACAGGGAACTCGTGAAAATCCCTGTATTTTCATCAAATCTACATCTGCACTGTCTCCATCCAAGTTCAAGAGACTACCACACTTCAGAAGGAAGATACCCAGGAGATCTTGAGGCATCTCAGAACATCTATATCCTATGCCATCATCTTCAAAAGACCTAATATTCTGTAACTAAAAGACAGCTCATCCAGTGCTCTGTGAACTTGCAAAAACAACAGCTCAGGTTTGAAATCCCTGGCCATAAACCGTTGCAGAACAGCACTCAGCTGGTTGGGAAGCACTCAAAACTTAAATATCCCAAACTTGTTTCCTCAGAGGAAAGAACTATGGGTTTGATGGAAGTATCCTGCAGATTAAGATTACACTCAGTTCATAATCTGATATCCGAACCATACTTCCATAAACAAATAGGGAAACTGCTAAATACTGTATCAGAAAACCACTCAGTACAGGAAGAGTGCTTTGTCAAGTCTTTTTCATTTTTAATAGAGAATAAATGGAATCTGTAGTAATAGCAACCCTCATCAAGATTTAAAACCAGAGGAAGCCGACCTCTTCTAAATGAGCCTCCTCCTTTCTCTATAAAGTCAATCCATCTGTACCACAGATACCTTGCAGAGATAAATAAAGAAGTCAGCACAACATGTGGAAAATCTCTAGGGATTAGGAGCACTGCCACAGGAAAAAAGAAAGTACTGCCTGATCTGCAAAGTAGCATCTGGAGGGAGGTCAAAACTGAAGGACAACTCTTCCCAGTAAGACACACTGAAGGAGAAATACAAAATCCTTAGACCTTACTGTTACGGTCAGTTGTGTACAGATTAAACACACTGACAGAGATGTACTTCAAAGTTCTTTTAGAAGCCTGTACATGAGAAAGAACTCCCCAAGACACAACCCAACACATCAGGCAAGATGAATAACACTTGAAAGGTCACAACCATTATAAAGTAGTAAACTAATCACAGAAAGCATCAAACAGTTTTCAAAACAGGAACCAAACACCAAGAGAACACCACTTATTTTTCACAAGTGACACTGAGGGAGGGAACCAGGATGAAACACACCACTACTTTATGATATTGCAATTACAGCATTTGCTGAAAAAAAAGCAACTCCTCTGTAATAAATCCATCATAAGGAATTGTTAAATCCCTCCTCCACACACACAAATTAATATATGAAGCCAGCATGACACTTAATGCCAAACCCATAGCACCAAGGTATGTGCCAGACTTTCTTAAACAGTGCTTGATCTCAGATCTACAAAGCTGAGTTTGGAATGGAACAGGAGGGGATGCAAAGAATACACAGCACTTCAGTGAACTACACCCTTGCTAAAAGAGCAGTGCTCCCCACTACTACATTTCTGGCACCCTCACTTCAGGTGAATGAATTGTGGTATTCTCAGACTTCCAGTGTGCCACAGACCTACACAGGATGCAGACTGATTATGTGAAATAGAAAATTAGGAGTATTTTTTTTTTTCCTTCAGAATAGCTTCCTAATTCCTACCAACATTAAACACTCATCCTTGCCAAAGATTAAAAAGTAGCAAATTTAAGTTAAAATTATTTCAGCTGTTGGATAGCAGAGGAGCAATTATTTCTGACAGACTGAAACCTTTTTAATGTTATGACACCCAGTATTAGCAAAATTTTTGTTTGCAACTTAGTCACAACACAAATGTTATCAGTTATTCAAATTGCTTCAAGTGATTTTGACAACTCAATAAATCTGTACTTTATATTTCTATAGAGTACAGCACAAAACCATCTGACAAACAGGCAATTTTTAAGACAAAATGTACTTGCTTTTCTCTGTTCATCATCTTTGCAGCTCTGGAGTTTTTCATCAAAGAGCTAAAAGAAAGAGATACTTGTGAAAATACTGAAAGTGTTATTTTTCCATATAAAATCAGACAGAAACAACAACATTTTAAAACCAAAAAGATTTAATAAGTATTAAAGTCATACAACCCTGGTAGTAGGATCCAAAGCAGTTTTGGCCAAATATTTCCTTACAGCATTTGTGATATAACAAATTTGTAACTAATTTCTCACATCATCCCATCCTGCAAGAGATCAAATCTCACAGTTCAGCTTGGCATGATTCTACCATGATTTGAACAAAGAGGTGAGGTTAAGTAACACAAGTGAACTCATCAGAACACCTCCAGCTACCTTTCTTCTATTTCAGCAAAAACCTTTGGGGCATATGAAGCATTTAACCAAAAGAGCCTCAACCCTCATCAACCCTTCCAGGTCCCTTGATTCAGGTACATGATTCAAGTCCTGTAAAATTTTTAAGCATATTTTTTGGAAGATATGACTTCCTAGCATTAATTTATTTTCTTAAAAGTGGGATACGAGATGCAACAAAGCAAAGTGAAACAAATCCTCACTGAAAAGCTTGCACGTGCATTTAACACTAGCTGAGCTGAAAGAGTTAACAGAAGCTTCTGAGGGCACCCTAAGGTGCACACACAACCATGAAGTTGTTCAAGGAAGAGAAAAGATGACAGATAATGCTAAAAGTTCGTCACATCCCCCTTTTTGCTCAGAGAAGAGGATGTAATTTTTAGGAAGTGAGCTGCAATTCTTCACTCAACTGCCTGCCTCAAACCTACTCATGTGTTCCCTTTCCCTTGAGGGCTGATTTCTAGTTCTAAAAAAAGACTGTGATCTTGGTCTCTGCCCATCCTCAAACTGACTCATCTTGCATCATTAATTAATTTCTATCCCCCTCCCCCCAGCTGGCCTGAAATAACAATTAGAAGGTGTAAAGATTTAAATACCTTCTGTCAGTGAAGTGATGGCTCCAGAGTGGCAGACAAAGACAGCTCCTGACCAAGTCTTCACAGGGCAGCTCTGCATTTTGTTTGCATCTCCTCTGGCTACCTTAATTTTTGTTGTTGTGCTTGTCCCCCTCTCCACCCTACCCTCCAACTGAATTTTTGCTGAATATCCCACATGCAATACTTGCACATTATATCAGGGGAAAAAATCCAACCCAGCAGAACGGAAGCAATTTAACAGCAATTTTAACCTGCTGAGTCATGGGAAAAAAAAAGGTGTCCTAAGCAGCAGTAAAACGTGTTTGACTCAAAAAGGTGAGTACTGAGAGATACGACCTCACTGTTCCTTGCATTCCCATCTATTCTTAAAGTACAAAGTTTAAAGGGCTGTATTCTACGACATTCCCATAGAATGTTTTCAGTCAAGGAGAAAGCATGGATTATCTACCACCACTGCAACAGTCTGACACTGTCTGCGACTGTAATTACACATCACTTGACAAAATCTTCTCAAGATAGATTCTAAAATGCTATGAACAACACAGTGATTCAATTATGTTTTGAAATGAAACTTAACTTATTTAACCTTGCCATTTCCATAAAGGTTTTGTATAAAACAGAATCTTTCAGTCATTGTAAACCATTTTATATCAACCTGTTTGAGCTATTCTAATTTTAACTCCATTCTAACAATCGTAAGAGAAAGGCATGTTCATCTTGACTGACTCTCTTTGTTGAGCTTCCTTTCAACCTGGCCTTGAAATCCAGCCTGACAAACAGACCCCCAACACAGTAAATGCAGCATTTAGTTACCATACCTTCAACTGGTCTATCAAGATCTGTAAGTAAGCATCAGCCTCAGTAAGTTTCTTGTCAAAATCATGAACACTGGGAACAAATCCTGAATCCACACCCTAAAAATAAATAAACAAATCAAAATCAAATATTTAATTAATGTTTCAGAGGAGAAAAAAACCCGTAACAACAATATGGTTTTGCCTGCCATCTGACTGAGAAAATGCTGCCTTGCCTCTCATCCTGCCACGTGCAAACACAGGCACACAGCTGAACACATTTGGCTTCTATCTGCAGCTAAATCAGTAACAGTAAATTGCTCCACATTTTCAGAGGGGGTATAATCATCACACACCAGAGTATTTCATTACTTATGATTGAACAAAGCCTCTTAAATTACACTGATTAAAGTTGCTTTATAAAATATAAAGGAGAATTCACATTTTTCTGAAGACTGTCTTGTGATTCCATATGCTTACATTTCAGCTAGGGAAGCCCAAACCATGCCCAATAGGATAACTGCACTTTTTACACTTCAGACAGTATTGCTCAACTCACAGCTCCTTAGCGAAGAACTGCTAAATCTTTTCTTAAATACCTTCGAACTGAAAAGTTCAAAATTGTTAGTCCGGGATGCCACAGTTCCTTTACAGCTACAATGATTTGCATCCTTGTCACTGTATCTGAATTTTGACATTTTGTTGCACATACACCACCACGGACAAAGTATCAGTGTTATGTTTATATTTTCTTGCTTGGAAACTTGTTTCTCCTAATAATATAACACTCAGAGCACACTCCTGCATATAACATAATCCCTGTCTTTAAAGTGATACACCATTGACTTAAAGACCCAAACAAGTTCCCCCTGGGATACCACATCTTTAATTGGAGGAAAGAAAAGAGAGGATTCTTGATTACTTCTGCCTTCATGCACATATGCTATGTGAACACATTAAAGGTTTATTTATATAATACCTTTAATGCAAATGGAACTGCGAAACAAACACTGAAGCACGCCCTGTTTGAAAAAATTGTACACTGTAAGATAAACATATCTAGGGGGAAAAACTCATGAAGGATAAAGAAGCAAACATCAGTTATAACAGAAACAACCCTGAGAACATGACGGTAGTGACAACTTTGCTACCAGCCTCAATATTTTCACCTGTATTCACATTGATCTCAAACAGGACAACTTCAAGCTCTTAAGAAACCATCAACTGCTGTTTTAACTGCTGAGGATCTCAAGAGTGAGTGTGTAAAGATCAACCAGTGGGGAAAAACATTTCACATGGGGGAAGATGGGCAACCTGTATTTGTAAAATTCCACATTAGTGTACCACTTTCTTTGGCATTGTTTGCTCTGAACAGACAGTTTCTCTTATTTTGGTATGACAATGGGCCATCATATTAAGAGTTTCATTGATGGCTCTCTAGAGGTGTGAACACTTGAGTGCAGTAGTGGAATGACTTGCACAGTATCACACACAGCCTAAAACATAAACCCACCTACTGACTGCAGAAAATATTGCTCTTTACTCCTTTGCTACAGACGGGCACGCAGATCTTGACAACAGCCCTACAGGAGTAAATCTATCCATACAGGTGAGTTTGTAAATCAGTATTAAAAGAAGATACTTCACACTGTATTAGACAGTCAACACCAGTCAAATTTAGAAACAGCATTTTGAAAGAAGAAGGAGGGAGAAGAAGACAAGAACAAAAGAATTTTTTTGACTATGACAAAAAATAAATATAAAAAGCACTGAGTGTAACAAGTTATCAAAAAACTAATAGGCAGAGGGGAGAGTGCTCTCAACCAAGAAACTTTCGATACTCCCTCAAACTAGTTTAAATTACACTGAAACTACATGTGAAATCATGTAATACTAGTATTCTATTTCCTTGTTGAAAATGGAATTGTCAGTTCAGCTACCAGCCAACCCCATCAGTTCAGCAAATGGTCCTGCAAACTCAGTTAAAAATTCTGGAGGTCAGGTTTCATATACCAAACCATGTGAACTATACAGGAAATTTCTGCTGAAGATACTATACAGAAATATAGTTTACAGTGCGTGTTACCTGTAAGCTGCATCAAAATGCTAATTTTTATTTCAGTCCTCACTCCATGACTACTAATATGTAACTATCTGGTATTTTTAGTGGTGGCTGAAAGATAAAATGCCATTCTTAAATTTCAGGCTCTTAGAACTAAGGGAAAAGCTGATCAAAACATTCAGTGTTACAACTGAGCAGACACCCACACAAAACACAGAGTGAAAATTGTAACCTAAAAAGTTCTATTAGAAAATTAAAACTTCAATCAATGTAAAGAGAAAGCCATAAAACCAGGTACAGTGTCAAGCTGAACATAGCACAGAGATGAAACATAAGAATAATTTTGTAAAGCACAGCTACTTAAAGCTGCAGCACCTCACTAGTTTGCTCTTGGGTTACTGAGATGAAATTTCATAACCTTCTCAGCAAATTTATTAGTCTGTGTTATGTGAGATTAGGTTAATAATTTTTAGTTCTCACATAGTTTTAGAATTGAAAATGAGAAGATACTTGGAAAAGTTAAAAAGTTGAGCAATACCACAGAAAAAACAGCCTGCATAAATAGCAAAATCAATCACTATTTCAAACCCAGCAGTAATTTGGAAAGAGCAGATAAATGAAGTGCAGATTAGCATAACAAATGCTTATTTCTTGATTTTCTGGTCACTCAAAGCCACAGTAAAGGTAAAATGGGGACCCCTTCTCTCCTTCCCTGCCATGAAATAAATGAGGCTTCAAAAGAAATGGGTGAGCAGAGTCACTAGAATGGCATTTAACAGTTTGTTAAACTTGTACATTAGGAATCTGCACATCTCAAGGAGCAATCAAATTTTTATGAGGAACTTGTAAAACGCACTGTTCACCTGTTCACAGACTGACAAAACAGGTTGCCTGCAGATATTGTTGAACCTCCACTCTTGGAGGGCAGAGTTCGAAACTCAGCTGGATTTGACCTTTGACAACCTGATCTAAAGTACAACTTTGTCTTGCAGTGAGAATGTGCTTGGAACAGGTGATTTCCAGAGGTCTTATCCAGCTGAAGTCATCCTGTGATTCTAAAATAAGTATCTTCAAATTACAAAATAGAACATGAATCCAGAATATTTCTGATCTTCAGAAATACACTGACTCTATCTTACTGTCAGTACCTGTCTGAAGTAGTATAACCTTGTTTTTCCGTTGAGCAACTACATCTATTTGTAAGTACACTTAATTAATCTCAAATAATGACTCCGTGTTCATGTAAGTTTAAAAGAATTAACAGATGAAATAGCTGCAGAAGCAAGCAATTTAAAAAATTTTAGTCTGCCCACCACCTCCCAAGCCAAGAAGTTTGGTGCCAAAACAATTTGTTTGGTGTCTGACTGTTCCCCACCAAGAAAACCATACTGATAAGAACTACAGAGAAAAGAGAAAAAAATACCTTAGCATTCTTTCCCTCATCCTCCCTCCCTCCCCTCCCACAACTTCTGGAATGTTCCTCCCCTTCAGGATACATCCAAAGCTTAAGGGCCCGATGCTACAGGGCACATCTCAATGCCAGTGTTTGCAGGAGGAGGCAGGGCCCAGCAGCACTGACCAGTCTGAGGTGTCCCAGTGGGATCTGTGTGATCTCCAGTGAGGTGGAGTGACCAGACAGGATGGTTTTCCCAGGAAAGGGTTTCCATGCTGGTCTGGAGTTGAGTAAACAACTCTTGTCCTAACAGTCCTGCAAAATTACTCCCTTCACACACAACCCTTCTTTTTGGAGGAGGTAAACAGGAGGGCAACAACAAAACATAACCCAATTAAAAAGATGCATTATGTGCCTTATTCTCACTACAGAACTGCTAGCACCAAGGGAGTTTACATGTTGTTTCCTTGTCCTCCAAATTAGAAGTCACACATAGCTCTAAAGCATTTGTATTCAAAACTTGTCCATGATGAGAAGTAATTCAGCCTAATTTAAACCAGTTCTTTCCAACTCGGATGGGATGAAAAGATTGCATCATCCTTAGAAGAAGCATACCAGAAAAATTCAAATATACTTCTCAAATAAAAGCATTACAATAATAGCTTTCCTGGGGGAGGAAGACAGAAAGCTGCACAGAGCGGACTTTCTTATCTTTTTGAAGACACTTCTGCTACATTCTTCATCTAATTAGGTTTCCAAATCCAACAAAAATTCCTGTGTAAGTTAGTTTGAAGGAGTGAACAAGGAAGTTTTCCTTTCATCCACAATATCTCATCAGAAACATATTACCTGCCTACATGATGCTTGATTTTGACAAGTTGGACACTGCCTGTAAGGATCACTGATAAAAAACTGAAGAAAAACAAGAAATCAACTTGTAAGCCACTAAACTAGGGCTTGCCACTTCAGTGGCAAAAACAACTCTATTTTTTGTTCTCTGCTAGATTTTTATGCAATATTTAAAGCTCAGAATGTGTTTGGAAACAAATATATGGGTTCTGGAAAGCATACAAGCCTACCAAACAGTCAGAATATTGCAATTCTTACAGAAAAAAAAAGAAAAAAAAGTTCTATATTGCAAAACACAAAATGCTTAGCAAAGACTGTGTGGCTGTAGATATGATCAGATCTTCTAGGAAAACAGTTCAGAAAACAGAAGTATTTACACACTGATAGAAATTTCTGTCTTTAAAGCACAGGTTACAACTCTGAAGCCTCACAAATACTAAGTATACACTAGAGTCCCACTCCTTTACCTTATAATCTATAATCAGTGTAGATAAAGCACATGTTCTAGGGTACTCAACCACTATCCTGGTTATTTTGCTAGCAAAGTCTGAAAAGGGCAGCGTGGCTGCCAACCCTACGCCCTTCCACCAGCACTTGAAACACATCTATACTGGATATACTCTTAATCTAAAAGAGCCTGGGTTTAGTTTTATGCAAGCATTCTTGACTCACACTAGAAGCAGCAATGAGAAGCCAGTTGAAATAATATACCTGAGAGTGTAATATACTTAACATATAAGCAAGTTTTACTCTACCTTGTGTTCTTGCCTGCAGCTTTAGAAAGGTCAGAAGAAATCCTGGTTAATGTGATACTAAGTGAACTGGTACTATCAACATTTCATAAACACTTTGCACCAGCACAAATGAACTGGAAACAAATCAGTTCCCCTGCTGTTTACTCTTGCCTTTACTCTGCTCTTTCTTTTGAGTCAGCATAAACATTTATTTTGTCACATAACTCAATGTGGAAATTAATCAGGGTTAAAAATAAACTCAGAAAGAGAAAGCAGCAGAAAAAGCAATTCTAAGTTCCAAATTCTACCCTTCTTGCTACACTGCCTCTTCCCTTTTGCTAGAAGTGAGACAGGACTGCTTCCAGCAGCAGCACCAACTCCAACATGTTGGTGAAGCCATGGTGTAGCTCAGCGTTTAAGCCATTTTATCACTCTTCACAGCAGCCAGCACAAAGCCTTAGAATCAAGTTTTCTTATAATTTGCTACTTAGGAAGTCAACGTCTTGCTTAAATTATGGAATTATCAACCTGCAAAGCAATTAATTTTTACTTAATTCCTTTCACTTTTATGGTGGTTAGAAATGACCCACCTTTGGACTTTGTAATTTCAGTTCCTTTGTCTCTGCAGAGTCCATTCACAGGCTGAAATAGTTTAGTGTAGATCAAATAAGAAAGTTAGAGCCAAATTCCACTGCCCTAAAGTACTTGTAGCACTAGGGTGCTGCTAGGGTGTACCTGACAGGCAGCAAGGAAAGCAGACAATTAGAAGCATATCCTGTCTGAGTGGGACTGCTGGTTCACATAAGATGCTGCTGAGGAACTAGAGAAAATGTGAGATAACTTATCTCCCTACACAAACAAGAAACTTTAGCCACCCCATGCACAGCCTCCCCGTTAGGTCCTGTGGGTATGAGGCAATCCATGTGCTGCCACTGCAAAGCCACAGGCCTGCTAATGCCACAACAGTAACAACCTGGGGGGATAAGGGGAAAAATGCTGGGGGGTTCAGAATGACATTTCCAGTAGTATCACACCATCTGTTCAATGACTTTTCCATAGACAAAGTTAATACTAGAACAACTATGTGTATTTTTAGCAATAGCTTTAATACAAGTGCAAACAAAAACACAGCAAGCAGAACAACACACTTCAGTTTCAAAATTCAAACAAATCAGGCTTCAAGTGTGTCTGAAACATTTCCTCCCTATTGTTGTTCCCTTTGGATACAACATTAGTAATTGTCAGCCCTCTGGACAGTTTGGGTCCCTTTACGTATTCTGTGTATTTATGACTCAGTTCCTTGACTGTAGCTAATTTGAGGCTTGGAGGGAGGGGGGCAGAAGAAGTGTGTTTTATTCTGTATTTCAAAAACACTTCCACTACAAATACTGAAGGACAACACAGTAGAACATTAAGGCAAAAATAAAACTAGGAAGATTAATCAGACTAGAGAACACAAAGACACCATTCACCTTCCCACCTCGCATTAACTCGTAATCCTTCCTGATTTGGTTCACACAACACACTAACCACCTGGGGTTTGATACAGTTTCTCACAGCGCAGATGAGTGTTTGATACAGTGAAGTCAACTTTGAGTCTGACTTTCAAACTTGAACACTCCTGTACCAGAACAGGCAGACTGAAAGCAGCATGGAAATATGAAAAAAGACTCTGAAAAGATAAAATATTTTGGACAAAACCAGATGCCTAAAGGTTGCAACTGACTGTGAACCACATGTCTCATTTGCGACAGAAACTAAGAACCTAAGAAAATGCCTTTACAGAAAATAATCTCTGCCGCGGCACTCAGACCCCGCCATCCCGCTGAGCCAATAATCCCCCGAAGAACCCGTTTGACTGTTTTGTCCAAACGAAAAGGAAAGCGAAAGAAGATCAAGTGCATGAAGCGCCGTTTGGTTCAGAGGCTATTGAAGCCAAGGCGCGTTTGGGTATCCGGATGGCAGCATCCCTGCGGGCAGACGGGACCTGGCGGCGCTCGCTGCTGCCCGGAGCCGGAGCCACCCCGGGGGCTCCGCGCCCGCTGCCCCGCTCCCGTCCCCGCGGCGCC
>VZTI01001584.1:2310839-2336863 GCA_013397865.1 Struthidea cinerea | reverse complement strand
CGTACTCACACCGGCCATCCCTCGGTGCTGCGAGCGGAGCGGAGGCGCGGGGCTGGCTGCCCGCCCGCCGGGCCCCGGCAGCGCCGCCTCCAGCGGGGCGGGAAGGGGCGGGATGGGAAGGGCAGGACCCCCGGCCGCGGCCCCGCCGAGCGCGTCACGAACAAGGCGGCCGGAGATTGGCGCGGGGGCGGCCCGGCCCCGGAGAGTCGAGGCCAGGGGAGGGAGGGATGAAGCCCAGCAGGGCCTGCCCTGCCATGGAGGCGCGGGGATGTTTCTGCCAGGATTTACCCGGCGCTCAGCCCTGCGAGCATCCCCCGAAACTTCAGCCCCTGTTCGTTCCGCCCGCACGTCCCACCAGTGAGGGTGAACAGAATGGAGACCACTCTTCCTAAGCCATGAAAGAAAGAGGCTTGGCAAAGAGGTGCAGTCGTGTTTCATTCTTAAGTCAATGCCGGCTCAGCAGCTCCCGTGGCAAACCTTGGCAGTTCCTGAATGGGGGTGTAAGTGAATACTACTCCACCGACTCCACACACAAGGGCCAGAAGCTAAAAGGTTACATGACCCACACACTGAAGAAGGCTCGTGAAAATGAGTGGTGAGCACACAGGAGTGGCCCATAAAGTATTACATTCAATGGTGAACATGTTTACAAGGAGGGAGGATATGTTTCTTAACAACCCAATTCCGTTTTTTTTCGTTATTCCCTCAAACATTACTAGATAAATTACTACCTTGGGCTATTTTTTTTTTTTTGGTCGACATGCCTTACTCGTTTTAAAAACTCCAAAAACGTGAACAGTTATGTAATGCAAAACAGTTCCAGTATTAGCTGCTATCATGGAATCTATTTCTGCCAATAAAACTACACTCACAATTTCTAGAGAGCGTGGAAATGTACATTTTGATAAAACCAGTGTATATCCTGGTGTTTCATTCCTGTACTCTGTATCTCCAAAACCATAAAAAGTCTTCCAGGTGGAGAAAACAGCACAGACTCCTCTTATTTCATTTCAGACCCTAAATAGGACCACTCATGTAACCCATTCACTTGCTAAGCTGAGGATGGGGACAGAGGCATCCCTTGGGAAGGAGCTCAGTCCTTCTACATCCATAAAATGTTCCCTAGATAATCCCTGTCTCCTCACATCCACTGCAGAGCGGGGTTCTTCAGCCCTTGGTCAGCTACCGTGTCCAGATGGCATGACCCATTAGGAGGGATACAAAGCTGATTGCAAATGGGAATTTTTATCCAGGGATCTGCTATTGTCTAGTAAATTTGTAGTGGTCCTTAATAGATCAAAAGAGGTTGAAACTCATTGCCTAATAGGTAAATTGACTGAGATAGTACAAGTGCCTAAAGTTGGATGGGACAAATTCAGGTTTGTTCTAACTCTTTAGATTGGACAAATGTCATCTAAATCAGTCTTTATAAGCTTCTCTTTATGTGATATTAGAGATTTTACTCTTTCTTCACACTGAGTCAAATGTTAAGAGACCTAATTCTTTTGCCATATTACAGAAGCACAACCAAACCTTTATTCAACACAAATAAAAAACACCTGCTTTAAGATTTCTACACTGTCACCACACATTTCTATGGTACAAACCAGATCTCTTTCATGAGAGTTTGGGTTTCTCTCCAGGGCAAAAATAAATGTTTAGCAAGTCTTATAGACATGTCCAGCTCTAGAGTATCACCAGAAACTGATCTTAGATCATAGAACCACAGAATATCCTGAGCTGAAAGTGATCCACAAGAATGGCAGAGTCCAACTCCTGGGACTAGGTAACTAAAGCTAAGAATCATCCTCAATCCAACCATCTGTCCTTAGTACCAGAAAACCACTGGTATCCAGCTTACACAGTGGATTTGAACACAAGCCATTTACCATTTTTGTCATCCAGAAGGAGGTTCAATGCTGCTGTTAATTTTAATTTCCAAGTTAGGTGGCATAAAAGCACATAAGAGGCTTGGCCCAAAAAAGACTAACTCGTAGTTTTAAACAAAAAACAACAACAAAAAAACCCAACCAAAACCTGAACTAAATGTATAACAATAAATCCAGAACTTTACAATAAATATACATTATAAATAAATATGAGTTAATGATAACTATATATATCTTATAAATATGAGTTAATAAAGGAAAGTCTCATTCTGACTTTTCATTATGGTAGAACAAGAAAAATGTGACGGACTCGAACCTAAACTGATGTTTTCCTATATCCAATATAGGCTATAGAACAGTCAGATATTATACAGGATGTGTTGGATATTAACAGTCATAACATTGTATTTCATTGCTTTGAAAATAAAAAGTAAAACAAGTGAAAACTGAAAGTGAAACTTGCCTGAAGCTGGAGGGTATGGCGGAGGATGGTGTCCTCTAAAGCATGGATCCACTTCTCCCTCTCATCTGCATCTCGAGCTGAAAAAGTATTCAAAAGATATTGTTAAATTTCATGCAGTCTTACATACTAAAAGGCATAGGCAAACAGATCTGACATCCACACTAAATATGGAAATTAACCATCCTCTCTTTGTTAAATCACCAAGCACATGATTCCCATTGTCTTAATATCCCGTTTCTTCTTCTATGGTTACAGCTCTGTCCCTTGTCCAGCTTTAGGGGAACAGACATTCCTAAGAGAGTTTGCACAGACATTCCTCACTTAATTCATTAAGTAATTTTAAAATTTTCTTATTTACAAGAAAAGAAACAACCTGTAAAAAATTCTGCTTCAGTGTGGACATAGTAACTTTCAGGTATGGATTCATAATACAGGACAAACGCCCCTAACAGGTCGCTGGTGTGAATAATAAAGCACAAAGAATAATCTTAAATATGCAACAAACATTAAACCGAAGAAAATCCTACTCTACAACTGCTTTCTTTCCCCCCTACCCCCAGTATAGACATGTCACCTTTTTACTTCTCTAGTCTGAAAGAGTTCCTTGCTGTGCTCTAGGAGAGCTCAAAAAACAAAGGAGCAGAGTCAGTGGACTCCGGGTAAAGAAAAAAGAGAAAATTTCAGAGGTATTGAACAGACTGTAAACAAACTGGCCTGTAAAGGGATTTAGAATAGTTATTGACAATTGTTTCTAGTTCCTCATTCAAATGGAAGGTATTAAAAGAAACAGGAAGCCTGCTAAAAGCAAGGAAAGCTTAAGTGAGCTAGCACCTATTATGAATCAGTGAACTGAGATTTCTATCTCACTTATTTGTTAAGGAGTTCAGAGCTTAGGTTATATTGAAATGTACTCTCCAGCTCAAAATGCTTTGTTTCAATGTTCCCTTCCTCACCCTTTTGTTTCCACTGCTTTTATTTTTTGGAATTCTGCAGCTTAAACCTATCAGTACTTAAAAATGCCTCGAGTCTTTTAAATATGTAGATTTTTCTAGACTCCCCAAAGATAGCCCCATACCAATATCAAGATCAACATACTGCATTGTTTACTTCAGTGTATATATACTAATTAAGTCAAGTTAACAAAACCATCAGGAAAGAATTGACAATGTATGTGTTTGTGAGAAATAGTTAAGAATTTTTTTTTTTAATACAGAAACTTGCTCCTAGCCTAACTGATGAGGTGGCCTCTCAAAATAGTGGGGCAAAACTTTCATTACTCGCAAGGTAAAAGCTGGAAATCTATCTAGTTTTTTCCTAAAAATACACATTTTTCCCATCTACTACAAGTCAATCCTTACTCATTGCTCTTTTAAAATAGAGCACAATCAATTGCCACAGGTATTTTGGTTACAATACCACTAACCTGCACAAATTAAAACTAGACATAAGGGAAAGTGGCTACCAAAGTGCTTTCAGATGCTCAGAGAAAGCCCACAGGAAGAAGTTAAAGTAATTAAATGTTACTCTGAACAGCAGGTGACCTTCCTGCAGGAAATGCAGCAAGTATTAAAAAGCTGGATATGCCATTGTGATACCCTCAATAGCTCATCAGAAATAACTTTTAACTTACAGAACTCTTCTTACTAGTACTTCTTACTAGCAATCCATATGTTAACTGAGAAGCTGGAGCAGCCACTGAGGACAAGTTTACAATGCAGTGAAAGCAGACAGGATGGAGGGACAGAAGCCCTGTGAACTCTGCCCAGTGACAGCATTACATTAAGTACATTTTGCAACATGCAAATTGTAATTTTTTCTTTTCACATTCTGTACACACATGCCCACACAAAGATCCTGCTCTTTTTGCACAGCATAGGTTACACCTTAACACTAATGTCAACTGCTGAATGAGTCAATTAGAATCAATTTGAATGCCTTTTAGTTTCTTTGGTTCTGCTTACCAAAACCAGGCCCCTGGGCCTAGTCCTGCCAGACATATCAATCAAGTTTATTCTTCTTATACCAGTCATCACTAAACACTAAACACATATAGTTACCTATGTCATTAATCTAGCAGTATTTGAAATGTATCAATGCTTTAACTTTTCGAAGGTCTGTCCAAAACGACAGTGGTTAACATTATTTCAATGTGTATAAAGTTACAGGGGTTTGTTTTCTGGTTTTGTGTGGTGTCTTTTTTAATCACCATCTCCCAGTCACAAAAAGCATCTTACTGAGGAAATGGGGTACAAATCAATGAGGAGCTATTAACTAATTCATGGGATACAAATATCCCGTGTCGAAGGGGTTTTTTCCCACAATTATTTAAACTAAAAAGGAAACAATTAAGCTGCAGACCAGTGAATTAATCCTTGTATTGCAGCAGGATTCCTGTGATCTTCCATGCTGCCAGCAAAAAGAGGTCACGGTATTAGTTAAATACTAATCTCAATATACAGTAGCCCATTAATAAAGGTTATCACATTCTAACTTGTATCTCAACCCCCAACAGAACAGAGAGGCCTTACAGCAACAGGGAAGACCCAGAAACCAACCAATCCATACAGTTCCAAAATGGAACTGACTTTCCCATGCTCATAAATAAACTAAATTTTTGAAACTTCTGCTTCTCCAATGACCCCTTTATAGCTCTCTCTACCAGGGCTCAGCAGAGGGGAAAAAGCTTTATTTTTTCCTCATGTATTAGACATTGCAATCTTCTGGCATAGCATGATCAATCCTTAGGGAGCACACATGAATCTCATCAATCCTGCTACTTAGGCAAAGTCTCGGGCACGATAAATCCAGGAACACTGCCATGAGAGACTGCTTACTGCATGGAAACACAGCATCAAAACCTTTTAAGCACTCTCTGTTCAGGACGCTGGTTTAATTTCAGACCATCTATCATCAACAGCAGAGCCTCCTGGCTCTCCTCCACAGACTCTTGAGAAAACCACAGAGAAAACCAGTAGAATGCAGTTTTTAGTAAAGCAAGATGCAAGAAAAGTTATATTAAATCTAATCAAAATGGCTGCTGTGAGATTAGGTGCAAGTAAAAGCTCCCTAATGGTAAAAGCAATTTAGAACTGAACAGCTGCCAAAAGATCACTGATGAAAAAAAAAAAAATCAATGGGAACATTCAAAAAAGAGATTAGTCGACACACTCAGAAAGAATTTATGGGAAAAATCTACACACAATGGTCAGAGATCATTATCTACCCATCTGTAGGGAAAGCTAAGTATCCAAGCTGTTTTTTATTTAAAGAAGGCAACTTTGGTCAAAGAAAAAGCACTTATACCTTTGCACCTAAGAAGTTTGTGCTGCACACTACATAATATCCACTCTGTATCTGCAGATGCTTTCCTCAGCAGGTAGGGACAAGAATGCCCTGCTCATTAGTCCTGTGCCTCAAGTACCCTGAAATCACTCCAACATTTCCATTATTTGATCAGGCTCCATTTTAAAGTTAATCCCCCTCCTCAATTCCTCTGTGAAAGCTACTCCAGAATTTGTTTCTGATAAAATATTTGGGATAAGGTAATTCTTATCTAGTCCAAGGAATTACACTAGTATTGGCTTATACAAAAATAGAGGAGTATTATCTGGTCCCTCCTGGCACAAAACTTCTAAAAAGAGAAGGGCAAGACAGAGAAACAAGTTGCTTCTCCCTAGGCTGATTCTAGAATAACAACATTACAAAAGACAAACAAGAAACACTGAAGGACACCTGGACATGAGAAATACCTGACACTCAAAAACATAAAGGTGGTTCTCAGTCTGAGGGGTTAATGCAAGAGTTACCTGGTCAGCTGAAATTCAAGTCGTGCTAGAGCATCAACTATCCACAAAAATAGCAATGCCATGTCTGCAGTTGAGAGGGCACTAACAGAGTGCCTGTGTTTTTCTCTTATTTTACATGCTAGAATTATTAATTCAGTTTTTACTGCAATTTAACAGTGAACATTTGCACGGGAAACAAGCTAAATCCACACAGAGCTGCATAATCACTGCTGTGTGCAAGAGACTGGAATCATTAATGGCTGAATGGTTGCAATTTACTGTGATTATGTCAGTTATTCTATTTTTACTTTTTTTTTCTAGTAGAATTAGTATTTATGAGCTAGATTACAGTTTGTTCCCATATGCCTAAGATCTCACTCCTCTGTGTCTATGGTGCATCCTTTGAAAGACACCTGTATAATTTACTGTGACATCTCAGGCATATCTAAGACAACCACAGGGTACTTAACATGATCACAGTCCTGTTTATGACTAGTTCAGAGAAGTACACTTGAAAAGTATGTCATTCATTACAGTGAGTTTCAATATGACAATATTTTTTTAAATGTGTATTTTTTGTGATCTGTCTGGTTGAGTTTATTCCTAAGATATTTTAACATCAATCTTATAATCTTATACTAAAAAAAATCTGAACTCTTTCCTAGAGAAGGTCCAAAGAAAGAAAAGCAATTATTTGACCAAAGAGAAAACTACAGAATGCAAAACGTACTAAACACAAGAATTACTGCTTCTCCTGAAGAATTTCTGTAATTCAGAAAAACTGTGGTTTAAAACTCCCTGTTGTTTTATGAAATAGCCCTTTATCTCTGAACTTCCCAAACTGCTAAATCAGATATGTCAGGGGTTTTAAAAAGTTCTGTTCTATGAGGATAAGAAGGCAAATGAAATGCAACTACATTAGATGCTCTCAGCCTCTACTGATTTCCCAAATAGAGAATAAATTTTATAATTTAAGTTCCCTACAATATTTACTTCACTGTGGAGAGATTATATGTGTTTATATAACGTATACCAAATGTTAAAGTACAGCATAAAACAGATTACTTTTTCCAGCCTAAGCTTGATAGCATCTAAAGATTAGATATAAACAAGTTTAACAACTCTGCTCCACGATACAGCATTTACCACCAGCATTTCTAGGTCATGCACAGCAGTACTTGGAAGACAGAATACACAAAAAATGTATCACCTCAGAATCTGCATGTTGGTGCTTCTTTATTTTGTGTGTGTGTACATCTACATGGGCATTAAGATGAAAGAAAACCTGAAGAATTATTGAAAAAAAATTACTAGATTACTTATAAAAACACCATACTGTCACAAAAAAGAAATGCATATTTTATTTTCATTCACTGTGACCTACTTACAGGCAGAACTCAGTAAGAAGAGTCTATTACACCCGCAGAGTCAATAGAGTCAATTATGCAGCCTTTATTCTGACAAAACTTCCACTCATTTGTATGCAAAATTCCTGTATTTCCTCAGCCAAGTGCAGAACTAATGTAGTATCTTTGCACACAAATCACCAGATAATAGAGATGAAATCCTGGCTACACTGAGATCGATAGGATTTCTGCCACCAGTCTCAATGGAGAGAGATTTTATCAGTAGTGCTCAATAAGGTGGAAAAGTCACGCATCACAGGACTGTTCCATGGCTAAACAAATGGCTATTTAAAGTCACCGAAGGCCTTTCAAACCATAGAAAAACATGCAAGATGAAGCAGGGTTTCATACAAGCCTAGCAAAACACTATATTTCCACTGCTCACAAATACCCTTCTAACACACGCAGCTCCCACATCTGTCAGTAGGTTGAACATTATTTCCTCTGGATCCTAATTTTGGAGTTGTCACAATCATTACTCTCCCTTCTCCTAATCCTCCCCCTGGTGCCATTCTCCACCCACACATATAAATCAACCCTCCTTTTGTTCTGCAGGTGTCTGACCAGCCTGAGCTCCCTGTCCCTACAGGAAACTCCTGTGCAGTCACAAGACACAAAGTCATTAGACTTGCCCAAACAAAAAGCATCAAAAGGTCTCCTGTGTACAATGTGTTTGTAAGATTAATCTGTGATCTTGAGTAATCAACTAAACTGCTCTTTCATTGTTACCTAAGATCAAAAGCTTTTTTAGCAAGCTTTATAATAAGCCCAGAAACATAGCTTTGGGTGGAAACTTGTGTGACAAAGGAAACACATGATCAAGTTGCTATCAGTTCTCTCTGGAAATCCATATATAATGTGTAATTTTGTAATTAAACATTTCTGAGTGTGGGACAAATCTGCAAGTATCTGGTTTACCACTAGAGAATAATACTTAAATATTAATAATAGTAACACTAAATAATACCTCATATGATACATTCTGTGAAAATGGCTTTTAGGGTATGTTTGCATTTAAAATCAATTATAGAATCACAGAACAGTTTGGGTTGGAAGAGACCTTAAAGATGATCTCATTCCAACCCCCTGCCATGGGCAGGAACACCTTCCACTATCCCAGGTTGCTCAGAGCCCCGTCCAACTTGACCTTGAACACTTCCAGGGATGGGGCAGGCACTGGGCAACCTGTGCCAGGTCCTCACCACCCCCACAGTAAAGGATTTTTTCCACTGCAGATCCCACTGATAAAGCTCTGAAACTACTAGCTTAAGGTAGAAACCATATTTTGGCCTGAATTAAAAAAAAAAAATCAAAACAGGAGAACAAAAATACAACCATTTTAGTCAATAAAATAGTTGTCAATTTAACAGGTCAAACTCAAGTTTATAGCTATTTGAAATTTCTTGTTAAAACAGAAAGAAACGAGTGTTGAGCTATTCAGTATCCCTCCCTTCCATATAGTGAGACCTTTTCTGGCCATTTTTCCCCTTCCAAAATAGTTGTCACGTATCACATATACAGTTGAGATAATTGATTCATATTGATGCCAAAAGTAACAAGCAATAAATATACTTTTTCTTCCAGAGGAAGAAAAAAAAAGAAAACAAATCAACACATTATACAGATACTGTTTCTTGGTACTATTTCTTTGCTACTCTCAAGTTTAACACATATTTTGAAATATGCAGTTTCAACCTCAAAAACAGAAAACCAGGAGGTGTTTATATATGACCATAACAATTGAGTACAGAAAGTCCCATTAAAAATGGCTTAACCATGGGGTGATTGGAAAACAGACAATTACAACACACGATGCTGCTGGTGCAAGAAGGACCTGCACGAAACAGGAGAAGCACAACCACGGCACCATTCCCTGCACTCTGGTCACATGTTCCAACTACTCAAAACACCAGTGCAATACATCAACAGCAAAAAGGAGACAGAGGGAAGAGAGGGGAAGACAAAAAAAAATCACTGCAAAAGCTAAACCTAGCTCTGGCCCACAGAGGAATTTCTGCAGTTATGCCAGTCAGGGGAGGATGAGATGCAGCCCAGAACCTTGTGCAGCCCAGACCTGGTCAGGTAAAGGGAGGATGACAGGTAGCTCAGCTTTACTCTGAGCATAGCTGCTCATCCTCCCCTGCAATGTAAAAGCACAGTTGAGCATAGCATAGAGGAATTCACTGTTTCAGTATCACCAGAACCTTAAAAGACCCAGAAAAATGTTTACTTAGGACAAACAATGTTGTCACAGCAGTTATAGACATCACTGAAGAAACCAGCATAGACCAAGAATTCCCACCAAAATCTCTCTCTAGGCATTTTTCAATATCAAATTTAAAAAGCTCTAAAACTTTTTGTTTTTAAAGGCTGCAATTTATGAATCGTTATTTAAATCAGGTAATGTGATAGACTTAAGTGCCTCTTTCTACCACAACAGCAGCCAGCTTCCTGTCATCTATCTGGTGGACAATGTCAAAGATGTATAGAAGACTATAAATATTGACTACTTCTGCAAGTAATGTTGAAATACAGGTATAAAACCAACAGAACTAATTTTGATACGTAATGCAAATACTTAAAATCTCAAATTCTGACACTGCTCAGCAACTAAGGCCTTTGTGGACTCCAGTATATCCTCAATAATAATGCCTCCCACATTAACAAAAAATCCTTGCTTTGACAGCGTTACTCCCTTTTTCCTTAGCTGGGATGGTGGGAAGACACAAATCAAGCTACAAACTGGGGAAGGATGGGAAGGAAGGAGAAATCTACCAGTTGACAGCTTTCATGTAATAGTCAATAAGTTGCACAGCAAGATTCACGCTTCATTTCTCAGATACTTTTGTGGCAGGAATAGGACAGGAAAGACAAAAGCTAAAGCAAAATCATCTCAGATCAATGCAATGGACTGCTTCCAATCTTTCAATCCTTTATTACACAAAACAGTGGAGACAAAACTGATTTGCCTTCCAAGGAACTGTACTGCAGGCTGAAAGAATAAGAGCTGGGTTTTCAGGTAGGAGTTTAAAAATCTGTTTTGTTTTTCTTTAATATGAATTCTTTTTTTCTGCATACAATGTGCATTTAGTGAAGTATTTCAGTCCAAATAGAAGCTATTATTGCTTCAGGTTAGACAGCAAATCAAATATCAAGAAGAAATACAACAATACCCTTGCCAGACTCTCTTGAACATCATGTTCCCACTCTTGAATTTAAGTCACAAGCATCCCAGTGAGGAGAAAGAACAGCTAAGTAATATGAAGGATTGAAGAAGTGAATTTCCAAATGGAGAGAGCTTAAAGCTTGGTGATGGTACAAAGATATTAAAAGAAAAACAAACCCAACCCCCACAGTGTTTGAAAGTCATGGAACATTTAGAACAGGGACATGTACTGCAGCAAGGAAAAATATATTACCAAGAAAAAGCTTCCTGACAGGAAGGTAAATTAAACTAAAAGTATTATCCCAAATGTCTTATAGTAACTTGAATGGATTTTTGCATCTAATCTGAAAAAACCCACAAGGGAATACTTTAAGATCTACCTAATTCAGAAGCCTTACAAGACAGCCATGAAATTGGATATTCAGCGTGACCAAACAAGGACCAATCAGGAGATAAAATACATTACTTTTAAATCTATTTTAGAATTTCTGAGGTCATTCTACCTCCCTTCCACCTCCAATATGAACAAGCATCAATATACCTGTACATAACAATAAAATACAGGGAAAAAAATCTGCTGGGAACTCTGGCAGAGCTGAAGTTAAGCTGACAGTAAAAACAAAACATGCTGTTTGCTTTACTGCCCATATTTATTCAATTAACTTCTTTCCTTTATACCCAGGTACTAAGGATATGGATCCCATTTGGGATGTACCCAGTCATCTTTCAAAGCCTACAATATCTTCATAATAAAAACTTTTTAACTTTTACTGATGTTCAATACAGGAGTGGCCACTAGGAAGCACAGTCAAAAACAGAAGAGAGGGAGACTGACAGAAGCAGCAACAAAATATGAACTCTACACCAGAAGGATTCAGAATTTACCAAAATCCAGTGACAAGCAAATCTCAGTGGGAGACGCTGGAGCTTTGGCACTTCAGACATTCAGTTACACACATACACACACAGAGACATATGGAATCAACTTCCATGTGAGAAGCTGATCAGACATTTTTAAATTACTTATTTGCCCTTCATCTCATTGCTTACATCTCTAGAGTGTTAGTCAGCTGTGCAATTTTGAGTAATTGATATTAAGAAATAATTAATTAACCCAGAATGAAGTTTTATTTTTCACAAATTCAAATTCTATCACTGCCTGTCAGCAAAATTTCACTGAGGCACCAATCAGTACTTAAAGTCCGAGGGAATGGAGAGCCTGAAAGAGGAACTGTTCCACTGCAGATGGGACCCTAACTTAGATCAGCAGATCTTTGAAAGCCTGGATTTTTAAAGTTCTGGTTTTTTCCCCAACGAGGCTCCAGGTTCTTTGAATCCCTGTCTGTCCTTGAGAATGAAAGAAGGCAGCAAGAAGGAAGAGACTGTAAGTTGCCATTCCTGCAGTCTTCTCTTGTCCAAGGCTTCTTTTATAAAGGGTGAATGTATTTATAGCTATGACTACCTTGCAGAACAAAAGCTCTATCTTAATCAGGTATTAAAATTTAGGAAGAAATTGTTAGGAATTTTGTATGTTTTACTGGATTATTCCCAGAATCTGCCCCACATATCCTATGTCTCAGCACACATTTTGTAATATTTACATTACTAACCACTCACCTTTCATGGCTGAGAGTAACCTACATTTTGCATAAGTTAAAACCTGTGTAATACTGAATTAATTTAATAAAATGAACAAACATTCGACATAAATATGACAGAGGTTGCCTGAGGTGAGAATGCATTTACAGTGGCTGTAAGAACTACATATATACTTCCACAGAGCTTTTTTTATACTGAAATATCACAGGACTGATATCTTACCTGTCTTTACACATTTTTGCATTAAATCCATATATTAATACTGTGCTCGTATCATTACAATTTCCTGGGTATCAGGGACGTTATCTTCATAATATGCTAATAGGAAAAGCATAATACAGAAAATAGTGTACAATATCTTAGCTGTACACTAAAGGAGCATACACAAATCCTGGCCTAATATGAAATTCTGAGAAAGGGAAATTATAAAGCACAAGATGTGACAACATTGCTGTTCAAAAATTATCAATACTACTTAGAGTAAAACATTACTCATGTCAAATACTATCAGTTCTCCCAAAGGAGAACACAGCATATAACAAATCACTGAAAACAAGATGCATTAAAAAAGATATATATTAGTAACTAAAGATTAGAGATGTCTAGATTTACCTGTATCAAGTTCTCAAATATTCAGCAGTATTTAGCTTTGTAGTACTGAAAGACTGCCCTAGTACAGCGTTCCATTACTGCATTAGCAATTAGCTTGCATTTTATCAGTTATCCTTGAGAACAGTAGATTTAAGTATTACTGTGAGCTCAGCATTATGAAGGTATATTTACGAGGCTTAATGCAGTGAAAAGCCAGAGGACAGCAGCAGCATTTAGGAAAAACTGTAGCACAAGGAATACAGAAGCCAGTGACAATATGGTGTACAATTAATATTTATCATTAGAAATAGTCTCACAAAGGCAACAGTATTAATGATAATTCCCATTTGCAAATCACTGATTTAAAAATATGTACAATACAATATAAGCTAAATAATTATTTCAGTTTACATAAATTAAAATGACTGCTTAAATGCAAATGTGCCTCTTGGATATTTACAGTTTCCAGCTCTACACAAAGCAATTATTTAGTCACTGCATTTTAGAGGAAAAGCAAAAGGACTAACAAATGTTAGTTGCAAAATATTTTCATCACACTTCCTTTGGATTTTAACATTCAGAAAAAGGAAGTTCTCTATGTAATATTAGCACAGTATTTTGTCCTACTGCTGCAGACAAAATAATTTAAGGAGTACATAGCAATTATATAGAGCCTTACCCTTTCTACCGGTGAGCCATAGCATGCAATGACGAAACATAGCAGTGGCAGATGGCATTGGTGTTAGGAAATGTGAATAAAAGGATAATAGCAGAGAAATGGTGACTGGCAGACAAGACACAGAAATGTAGATGAAATGAATACAAGCTGGTAAATCTTGAAGCAAAGCTCCACCGTTAAGCCAAATGTTGCCTCTAGTCTCCTCATAATTGAGCATTAAGTTCTATTTGGATACAAATTGCAACCTTCAGACCAGTCTTGATTCTCTTCATAAAGAAATGCATAACTGTATCTTGATAATGAAGATCAGAAACGTTTTGTAAGCGAAACCCATAATCAGAAGCACATTACTTTCTCCCCTTGAGTGATTTATTCTTTACATTATTAATCTCCAAATCCTGCCAGAGCTACAGTCTCTTTGTAGCACATATGTATCCACTGCAGATGTAAATCCCTGCCTAACCTGCAGCACCCCTGGATCCAGAATGTTCTCAGTGTGCTCATTCATGCTGTTCTGTTGCCAAACATTTAAAATCATCCATCAAATACAAGTGGAATCTATTATAAGAAAAAACAATCTCTTCTTTCAGCTCACCCTGAAAATGGAAGGTTTTCTGATCAACAGTTATTGTGAAGGTGCTGTCGTCCTCATCGTCTATACCAATCACAGCTCCCTGTGAAACAAAGAACAAAATCCTGATAAGGCAAGCAGTGACATCAGCAGCAGACTCTCTATCACTACACCACTGGAATTTAAAAAGCTTTGACAAATTAGAAGCAAACTGAATACAGTAAAGAGCAGAAAGATTCTCTGTTCAATCATAGGATGCAGTCAGTTCTTTAAAACAATAAATTTTTAGTTGCAGAAAAAACCAGTAAATGTTTGTAAAGCTGATTTTCTGGATAATAATATGCATCTTTTATTTTTGTAATGGAGGCAGCTTTATGCTGCAGCAGATCTCTACTACAATCCAACTTATATTTTAAAGAAGAGCGAGAAGCAATATTTTATATGTATTTGCCATGTATAAAAATAATAATTCTTAAGTACTCTACAAAAAGCAGCTCTTGACCTGATTTTATCTACCAGCCCATAATAAAAAATAAATCATTCTAGCAGAATGAATTTGGCCCATCAAGTCATGTCACTGGTATACTGCATGATCTAATTTTCAGTCCCTAAGTAAATATTAACAGTAAGTAATCAGGATATAGCAAAAGCAACTAGCTTTGTCTTCTAATTCTTCATGAATTATTACAAGGAAATGCAAATAAATTAAAGACCATCTGTGCCTAGCTATTTACAAATCTATCCACATTTTCAT
This sequence comes from Struthidea cinerea, assembly GCA_013397865.1. NCBI lineage: Eukaryota > Metazoa > Chordata > Aves > Passeriformes > Corcoracidae > Struthidea > Struthidea cinerea. Next base: position 2,321,960 of record VZTI01001584.1, on the reverse strand, counting down.
TCCTGCCCCCTCTAACACTTATAATAAATAAGTTTCGCCCAGGAGAAGATACAAAAAAAAAAGGACAATTCCAGGTCTCTGCCAGCTCCAATAAATTGTAATATTTAGTTCAAACATCACCAGTGGATTTACTCAGTTTCTCTTCTCCTTCTCCAAGGAGACACAGCACCAGGATCTATTGTATCCTTCCCCCTCTCACAAAACAGACATCCCTGGAAGGTGCACATATTTAAAGGGTAAATTCTGCCCTTACTCTCAGAGTACACAAAGAGTAACACTTCCAACCAGAGCTTCCTGTCACTCAGCCAAGCATCCCACAGCAGCTGCAGGGCTGGGGGTCAGGGATAAACCAGGCAGGCCAAAACCCTAAGGGTGGTTTGGGGACAGACTTGGGCAGAGGGAGCTGAGTCAGTGTTACCCACACATGTTCCTCACAGTCCCTACATGAGCTCTGTGGCCTGTGGGACCAGGTCATGCATGTCTGGGACCACCACAGGCCCCACAAGAGAGTGGCAGGAGCAGTCCAATGTCAGAACAGCACCAACCATCTGTAATCCAAGGCAGTGTAGCAGGAAAGGATAGCTCCAAATTGTTTTTTTATTTCCCTCCACAGATAAAATGTGCCACTTAACTTCTCCAAGAGTATCTTCCATATAGGCTTTTCATGGACAGCTCTGTGAACATCATAAAAGAGGCACCTAAAAACTGTATCCAAGCCAGTATAAGTCTCAATACTTTTAGAGCCAGCACACAACAACCACCAGATTTTTTTTTTAAATATATCAGTAGATAAAAAATATCTGGCACTTAAAGTACATGTTTTGCAATGCAGTAAATCAGAAGGTCACTGCAAGTTGTACAGTATCATTCTCCTCAAGAGCTGTACCATAGAATCACTATGGCTGGAAAAGAGCTCTAAGGTTATCACATTCAATTTTTCACCCAGCACTACCACATTCACTACTGAATTATCTCAGCAAGTGCCACACCCACACATCTTTTGAATACTTCCAGGGCTGGTGATTTCACCACTTCCCTGAGCAGCCTGTTCCAATGCTGACCATTCTTTCAGTGAAGAAATTTCTTCTAATATCCAATCCAAACCTCCCCTGGGGCAACTTGGAGCCATTTCCTCTCATCCTGTCACTTGTTACCTGGGAGAAGAGACCAACCCTCACCTCACTACAACCCCCTTTCAGAGAATTGTAGAGAGTAATACGGTCAGCCCTGGGCCTCCTTTTCTCCAGGCTAAAGATACCAAAAATCTGTAAGTCAGACACCAAGAACATGACCAAGATATTCTCCCCAGAGGATACAGGTTTAAACTCATGTAAGGCTAAACACAGAATGGGACAGCTGAGTCCTGCTCCATCCTAAGTGTGGGAGCAGGGAGAGCTCTTCTGGGCCTGTGAGCTCAGCACAAACCTGTGTACTGTGCACACACTGTCACTGCAACACTGGGGCAAACGGTCTGAGCCAGAAGCACAGAAGATGCTTCAACATGCAGATAATGGAGATGAACAAGTAAAATCAAAAATAAGAGTGGGAAAGTTTACGTATATTCCGGAAAACTTTAGCAGGAGTTAAGCATAGTGCAGATGACACAGAATCCTCTATGAATACACTTTCCTAAGTACACTAAGACAATCAGCAAAAGAATTTGAAGATGAAACTTCATTCCTATATAAACTGTATCAAGAGCAAAAAGGTGATGAACAAGCTTCTAATAATCCATTCAAGAGAAAAGGAAGTATTTTAGACAAATTGCTTAAATTACATGTTTGTTTATGTTCGCACCTACAGTTACAAATCAACAATTACTCTAAACAGAAAACCTCTTTGATAGAATTTCAGACTGCAGAAGCCCATCTGTTCAGCTACCAGTATCACTGTCATCTGCCAGAGGAGCTGCTTTACAGAAGCAGAAAAAGGGAAGATTCCTTCCTCCTTCACAAAAAAAAAAACCCAAGCAAATCACACATATTCAGAGAAAGGTTGGGGGAGTTCTTAAGTTTTTAGAAAATACCAAAGAACAATTTGGGATGGAAGAGTGGCAGATGGGAGAAGAGAAAGAGATTGTTTTATGTTAAATACATATAAAGATGGACCATGCAATATTGAACAGATTGTTCACTTTTAATATTTCCTAAACTGGCAGGCTGAGGCCGACCTCCCCACTGCCAGGCTCACAGCACTATTAAAGCAGGCAAGGCTTTTCAGACTGAATTTTTCTGCACAATGAAAAAAACATCCTCGTGAATCTTCGGGAATGTCTTGCTCTAGGTAGACAGTGGTTTGAGCTCACATTATTCTTAAAGAAATTCTGAATTAAGTTATCAATATATCAAGCAAGACAATGTGCAAAGAAGTCATCTGGAATCCAAGTTAATGGGGATTCTCTGAGTCTCAGATGCCTCATACAGGCACCCCTGTAACAGGCCCACAGAAAGACTAGAAAGGATTAGTGACAGAAGGAAGGAATAACTGGAAGATGCACAGTTCTCCGTTAACACTCATCACATTGTTTGTAAGACCACAGACCCCCTTCCCTAGAATTCTCTTACTTCAAGACTCAAAATGCTCCCATTCATACCCATTATCCTCCTGTATATACCCATGTACCTCCACACACAGAGAAATGAGAACTGCAAACAGCAACTTTTTCATGGCGTGCTACCAATAACCCATCTTATTCTGCCATAGAATGCTTTTAAATATAAAATATTTTCATATAAAATGTACAATATTTTTATACCATATATAAATTATAGGATGTAATTAGCCCAGCATGTCACTTGACCTCTAATGTTTTCTTTCTTTAAATATTTTCACTATTTCAGCATTTTGCAGAGTCAGGAATAGAGCACAAACCTCAAAAGTCTCCTTGCAGTTCTCTCCATTAGGACATATTATACACAGTAAGTCATTAAGTACTGAATAAAACAACACTTACCCTGAGTCTAACGCACCCTCGGCGTGAGCCTCTCATCATTTTGTCTTTTGACTGAAACAGAAAAAAAAACAGATCAGTGGGTTAACAAATACCATAAGAAGAAAGTTATTCAAAGCAACTGAGAAAGAGTAAAGCATTTTTGTATCATGTTTTAGTGACTGATTAAACAAGATGCAACTTCTGTTACAAAATAGGTTAGTTCCCACACAGAAGTACACCACCATGGTATGGAAAATAAATCCTTCGAAAAACAAGAATACAATATCCCACTTCAAGAAGTTTTCTAGATATCTTCAAGAAATACTTCTAAGATGCAGTCCACACCTTCATAGAAAGTAAAAAGAAGAAGAAAGGACTCGAGAAATATTAAAAATCAGCAGTATGCTGATTCACATCTTCCTCCTTTCTCTCCTACTCTCAGAAAAGTGTCCATAAAACAAAATCCAGCTGTGCAGGCAGAATTGTACAAACGAAATGATACATCTGCCAGAAACTTTCCCTGATTCATACCCCTTTTATGCAGATACAAAATTCATGTTTAGACATGTTTGTGTATCTACTTCCTAGCTAGTACAGCCCGCTGTCATTATTACAGGTAGAAAAGTTAATGTCTGTAGCCATTTAAGCAACTGGAGCCCAGATCAGAAAACAGGATTTTCACGTCCATAACCAGTGCTCAAAGCTGTAGACTAATCTACCTTGCAAAATCACTCAATCTCTTATTTATCATCTGTTTGAAGCACTGACAAAAAAGCCTCAACCCCCCAAGGAGGGAATTCTAAACAGTCAACTCACTTCCAGCTTGAAATTGTGATACTTGAGCTTTCAGCTGTTCCCACCACTGTCTCAGGCAAAGCTGACAGTAACCACGGATATTGGGCAATGGTGGCAAGCCCAAGTGGAACACACAAACGATTTAAGGTAAAGAAGAAAAAGAAAACATTTAGGTCGTTCTGAAAACTTGGTTTTCTGATAAGGGCTGGTTTTTGACTACCCATACATACACTTTCTGATTTTTAAATTATAAATTTCTTGCTATTGTAGCCTTATCTGAAAGGTAGTCCTGTCTAATGAAACCCTTCTCTCTTGCCATCCAAATATTCAAACTACATTCTTTCACATCAGGAAAACAACAACTGTCACTGATGTCTCATGATCAGATTCTCTTGCTGTCATCTTCTGAAATACCCACTTCTTTCCAACAGTGTATCAAGAATTCCATCAAGACAATATATTGATGTTACTATCACCAGACCTATTTTCACTGAAGCCATTAGACAATAAAATCTTGCTGACATCAATGGAAAAAAAGACAGAACAAGAAGTATCAGTCTTAGGAGTAACAAATTATTCTTTATCTGCGACAAGCTTTAGATATAGCTACAAGGAAAGAATGAAGCAGTCCTAGCAAGTCCTATTCACTAAAGATAATATAAAAGTACAGCACTTGGGGCTTCAAATAATGTTTTAGCTGACCTCACAGGCTCTAATTTATCAGAGCTGTCTTCTGAATGTTAGAAGCCATCAGTATTAACCTATTTGTTTTCACATCAACATACATTATCTGCTCAAAGTGAAATGGAAGTAAAGACCAGCAGTGCCTCCATAATGTATTCTACAGATAAATAATTTATTTTTAGACAACAAATACATAGGGAAGACTTTTTGGAGCATTGTTTTGTTTTGGTCTTTTTTCTAACCTCAAACCCAAGAAAGTAGCTACAAAGTTTATCCAATAATTTCCTATGAGAAATGGTGTATATTTGGGACATAGCCCACTAGAGTACACTCTTATTTTTTATATTCACTGCCTTGAGAGTTCTCCTAAAATGGGAGGACACTTCTGAGAGCTTATCACTCCCTCTGGTGGTTTCTGGAAGAAATATTGGCATAGTCTAAGCAGGAAAGAAAATATCTGGACTGAGGCTGCAACCGTGCAGCAGCTGCAGGGACCCGACCAGATCTGACTGCCCGGATCACACGTGCCAGGCAAAGCCCTCCCAGCTCCCTGTGCTGGGCACAGACACAGAACCAGAGCACACAAAAAGCAAAAGCAGCAGAAGAGACATTGGGTTTGATTGGGTTTAGACCCCTCAGCTACGTGTAGGGTATTTGAGGGCTTGTCCCAGTAAAAGAGAGGGCAGAATCCCAACAACCCCCATTTCCACTGACCATCAACTCTGCCGCAAAACATACAGTAAAAGCCTCCCTATTTCTTGTCCACCACATTTAAATGGAATGGAAATTAAGTTTAAACGTCATTATAATGTTCTTAGTCTGCAAAAAGTTTCAAAAGATAAGTAACAGGTCAGAGTGTGGGCTTGTATACCTGCAATTTCACCATCTTCAGACAGAGCTTTACTTGGTTAATACCAATTATAAGAAAGCAATATCTGAATTCCCTGAGCTCCAGAGCAGGCAGATGTCATCACACACAGTGCTGCGCTCTCTCACTGGCAGACAGCAAACCTTCCACTGGTGCTGCAGGACAGTACTTTAAAACAAAATTCAGCTGACATTTTAGATTTTGCCCCCGCCCCAACTAAGATTTTATAAAAATACAATTGAAATACTTTCAGCTTCCCCTTATTATTCTTTGGTTGAAATTAGGTTATCCAATATATCCTATTAAAAATAAAGCCATCCCATAACTGTTTTGAGGAATGGTTCCATTTCACTGAATGAAAACTCATACAGCAGAAAGACATCTCTGAATGGCTAATAAAAAAAGCCACATTTTACTTTCCTTTTTATATTTAAGATTTTAATATGCAGCTATCTTCTTTCAGTGCTCAGTTTTATAACCAGACAAAATTACATTTTCCATAAGCTTTCAATACACACTGTACTGATTGTGATGATAAAAGACTTGAACAGGTTGTAAGCAGACAGCAATATGAGATAAATTTCAGCTGAAACTCAAGTAAAAATTTGTAAAAATGAACAAAGCTATAGAGTATTGCTGCAGGGAAAATATAGGTATCTCCCAAAAAGATGTGGCCTTTATTGGTTTCTCTTTTACACCCACACAGCCAAATTGAACACATACAGAACAGATCTAACACAAAGTATTTCAGGTAACCTACAAATTCTTAAGAGAAATGAAAATAATGTATGGACCTATTTAAAGAAAACAAAACAAAATCAGAATCCTAACCCAACCCCCAAAGGCCCCCAGCCCTCCTTCATCTTTAGAAGTACTACTATTTCACTTGAGATTTAGCTGCTGTGTGCAAAGTTTAAGGTTTCAAATAAAACCCAGCTGCTCTTTGCCTCCAAAAGTTCTCAGGCACGAGTTCTGCTTGCACAGAACGGCACAGAACTTGAAGAGGTGCATTTCTGACTCACTCAATGCTGTCATGGAAATCCCTAACATAAGTACACAGATGAGCAAAACCACTTGGGACATTTATTTCCTGACAGGGATGAAGAACCTGGAACAAGCTGTATCTATAAACAGTAATCTCTGCAATTTATCTACATCTACAAGAGAAGCTTAAATTTGGATCACTTTCCATAATAGTCATTTTTCTCATCAAATGCTAAGGCAACACTCATTTTTCAAGCAGAAACAGACCTCAACAATTTAAAGACTTTACAGGCTGTTCCCAGCCCATCATTCCTCCAGCTCCCTTGCAAGGCACACGCCAGTCTCAGAGGAGGAGCTCCCTGAGCTCAGGGACAGCATCTCACAGCCCTGTTGTTTATCCAGCTAAAGCTGGGACTTCTGAGGGTTCAGTCATAAAACAGGAGATAGAGCACTGCAGAGATAGCTGAGGGTGCCACTGGGGCTCATTTAACCCCAATAGATACCAGGTTTATATGAAATAGATAAGACAACGTTTCATGGGTCCTGGCACAGAAAAGCATTACTCTGCTTAGAGAACCCTATGAGAAAATAATACATGGACCAGAAAATAACCGGATCAAGGTGTAAGAGGTACAGCACAATCCTGGAATCCTCCTCTTCCCCAAGAAGCACAGCTACAGACTAAACTGCCTGTAGCTGCAACCTAACTACTAAAGAGAAGTCAACTACTTAAATTATAATCCTTTAACAGTTTATTCAGTGCATCAAAACCTGTAATACAAAGTTTAAACTATGTACAAAATTCAATTTAGTGTTGTATTATAACCAACAATATTTTTTATCCCGTGATCATAAATTCAGAATTATTTTTATTATAACAAGTTCACTTACAGTTTTGTCTGTTTTTAATAGACTCACAGAGTTGTTTTCAGGGCATGTGACAGATCAAGTTATTGTAAGAAAAAAGTGTCATTTCATCTGAGAATGGAAAACAGAGACCTCAGAGGGAATGTTTGTGCAAAAGCAGATGTGGTTTCTTTCCTGTTTTCTTGGGATTTTTGCACGCAGCTGTTGATTGAGAAACTGTATTTGGAAGAAGTATTTAACTGCAAGTCTCTACTGTGGGGCCACTGAGTCAAGACTGCAGTTTCGGAGGCATCACTTGAAATCAAGTCAACAAGGTTTGTTTCCAGCTCACCACCAAAGATTCATAAAACTGCTCCACGGTTTGAGTCCCCCTCCTCAATAGCTGGGTTGTATAACCCACAAGCAGTTCTTCAACACAACCAGTATTAAAGCTGCTAATTAGCTGTAGTCTTGAAAAGCATAAGGGGAAAGATACTTTCATATCACCACAACTACTTTTCCTAACAACTGATTTCAGACAGCTCTTGCTCCTGAAAGCATTCGACCAGCAAATGTTTTAAAAGTAGTTTGATGGAATGATGAACAAAAGAACAGCACTCCAATCTATTCTTCAGGCATTCACTGGTGCAAAAACCATTAAGATGATGGGAGGCTCCCCAGTTTGGTTTCAGGAGCTGTCATACACAACAATTTTTTCTGGCTGCCCTCATTCACTATGCAAGACAGTTCTTTAAGCCTGCAACATTTTGAGTAGTTCTCCTTTCAATACCACCAAATGTCAAATATCCACAAAGTTTGAAAATACATTAAGGAACTGACCTTCCTCTGGCACTGTTTTTAGCACTGTTTGCACAGCTATGCCAGCTCTGCTTTCAATTTATCATACAATTTAAATATTTATTTAAAGAGTACACTTAAAGCTAGAATTCAAATCAGATTTTCAAACTTGAGTGGTTCTCTGGTTTATTTCTACAGGATTCCCAAGAGTTATCAAGGCTATTGCTGATGTGTATTTAAGACAGCACTCCTGCCAGAAAACACAAACAAAAAGCAAATTGCATTCAAGTCCCCCTTCCTCCCTGACCATTTCTTTGTCTTCATGCTCTCTTCTCAGCATAATGTCAACACACGTTTTTACACTGACATGCACAAAACAAACAACAGAACAAATTCAGCTGAAAAAATAAATCAGCCCAAAGCTATTTTTCATCTGGAATCCAGCTCATGGAACAACTTTACAGCTCTTGTGCCAGCAGAAGGCAGGAATGAGCCACTTCGAGACTTGTCTGCTACATATTTCAGTGCAGCCAACAACACACTGAAAACCCCACAATGCTTCAGTAACTTAAATATGTAAGTTATTCCTTCAAGAGAAAACATTGGTAGAGTCACAAATCCAAGAATACTGAGGGGAAAAAATAAATAATTTTTCAAGCCATTGGTCAAACTGATCCAAAATGGCAAAAATGGCATGCTGTCATTTATTTCATATCTTGCTCTTCAAAGAAAAAAAGTGGCCATTTACTAATATCAGACAATCATTTATTTGAGCAAAACCTTGTGAAAAGAATATTTGGATGACAAGTCCAGATTATGTTCTCTAAATTATGGAATTCATAAGTAACTTTACACAAAAGCAATTATAAGCAAATTTGAGGATGAACATTTCAATTCTGAATGAGAAAAAAACTCCTGGACTACAGAAGTGGGAAAAAAAAGCCAACAATTTGACAAACTGAGTAAAAGGCCTTTGTAAAAAAACATGCAAATGCATGTGAGAAAAATTCACATTCACCCGTGCTAGTACTACTATTGTTCACTGCAATACAAGTACAGAGGAAAGGAAAACAGAAATAAATGTGACCACTTCATTTTTTTCTTTTTTCCTGACTCTGATGTGATATAAAATCTTTTGCCTTGCTCCTTTAAAGTTCTAATCATTCCAGAAATGGAATTTCATTGAATTAATTTGCTTCTGATGTATGTATCCAAAACATACTTAGATTAACAGTTATTCATTCCACCAAAAGACAAAGCATACCCTTTTTTTCCCCCAGAGTGCAGTGCTATTGCACACTAATTCTGTTTGAATGTTTATTTCACATTAAGGGTGCTTTTCTGCAGTCTATTTTAAGTAACTACCAAAGAAGACTAAGTACGAGAGTGCCAGGACACGCCTATGAAGAAACAAGTTTGTGGATCAGGCTCTAATGGAAAGTTCAGCTGCATCAGGAGTTATTTCCCTGCAGTTTTCCACAGCTCCCCAGCCAAAGGTTAACAGGCTGTGGGATTTGTTGGAGGAAGTGTCCCCTGTCTGCAGAACTTTCTGGATTGCAATGGGCTGAGGAGCCTGGAGAGGCGAAGAGCAGGTACAGGCTAATCAAGTACCTGTAATCCCTCGTATCAGCAGAACTGCTTCCAGATTCTGTGTCCAGACAGCCCGGCTGCAACCATCCCAGCCCACCCCACCCATGCATTACACTCCTGGGAGGGGGCAGGTTCAGGCTCAAACATCAACCCAGTCACACTCACTCAGGCAGAGTGAGGCAACTCCATTGCTTCAGACTGAAACTGGCTCAGAGGGAGCACTGCACACGGCCCTGGGTACCTGATCACACGGTTAATTCCAAACACAAGACTGCCTATGCAGAGCACAACAGGCTATTGCTCCATATAAATAAGGCCCCCAAACCTGCCAACATTTCGAATTAATGATGTTTATGAGCCTCATAAACTACCAGTCATGAGTTACTACTCTAACACTAAAGCTGAAGCAAACCGTCTTACCACTTTCTGAATGATAGGATTAGTTCTTGAGAGGTGTGTAATCAACTGGGACTAGATCTGAGTTCTCTCTAAACCCTGCTGCTGCTGACCCTGCTGCCCTGGGAGCAACCATGCCAGCACACATGGAGAAGAGGACATGCCAAAGGACCAGATCTTTTGGCAGGCAGGTTTCAGCATGACACACAGCCTTAGGTAAGAGAATGAATTCAGATGTCTGGAGAATGGCCTAGCGAGCACTTCAGAGACATATGTGCAGAAATGACAGCACATGGATGAGAAAAGCATTCTGAAGGAAATGTTAACTGCAGCCACTTCTCAGTGGTAAAGGTACATAAAGAAGACAACATGACTTGGCTCCTTGAACCCAACTTGAATAGGATATCTTTTAGGATAGATAGTTAAATAAAGGAGTTTCAAATTTGCGAACTAAAAGGTGTTATACTAACAGAGAACATAATAAATGATACAAAATAAAAGTGTAATGTACGTGTAGAGGCACCTAGTCATAGGAAATAGTTAAATAATACAATATAATTCTATCAAACAGGTAAAGACCATAGAATGAAAGTCAGTGCAATATCCAGAATTATACACACTAGTCATCAGCAAATGTTTCTATTTCTGTAGCTGAGCATTAAATGACTTTGCACCTTGGACTGCTACTTAGACCACACTGACTAATTCATCTCTGTCAAGCAGCTGACATTTGAAGAGCCATTAAACAGCAACTATAAAAGCACTTCTATTTCTCCATCCACATCCCAGGTGAGAGATTTTGAACCCAAATGAACAAAATTGAGAGCCTGTGACGGTTCTGTGGCAAGAGCCTTATCCCCTGCGTCTGGAAAAATAAGCTCTCTCCCAGTATGATGAAAATCCAGATTTAGGGAAAAAAGTTTTATATGCAATGCTACTGTATGAACAAAGCTTCACAGACAGTGTGATACTTCAAGTTATTTGCTGTAAATCTACTACAACAGGTTTAATTTGTATGTGTTTTATTCAGACTGATACACTAATTGCTCCGCGAGAAGAAAACTTTGGTGCATGGATGCAGTTCACCCAGGGAGCCTTCTGATTTCAGGGTGCATCCTTGAAAAAAATTAATTCATACCATTAAAATACTTGTAAGCTATGTAAAAATATGAATAAGGAAGGTGAAAAAGCCAGCAAGGCAGGATCTGTCAGGGGTTATGCGCAAAAA
>VZTI01001584.1:2289085-2309995 GCA_013397865.1 Struthidea cinerea | reverse complement strand
GGCCTCTCTGCCCCGGGGGGCGGGGTTTGCGCGCGCAGCGGGGCGGGGCCGTGAGGTGCGCGGGTGCGTGAGGGAGGTGGAGAAGGGCGGGGGCGGCTTCGGTGTCCGGAGGGACGGAGTTTGGGTTATGGGGCTTGAGGGCTTTGCCTGAGGGTTTCCATCTCCGCGGCTTCCCCTCGCGGCCCGGGGGAGCAGAGGGCGAGGCGTGAGGGAGGGCTGTGAGGCGGTGCGATGAGGGCACGGCGTGCTGGCTCTGCGGAGTGTGAGGGCGGGAGGGCGTCATCCTGTCCCCTAAAGCACTTTGGAACCTTTTAGTTTCTCTCTAAAACACTTGGCACCGCCTGGGAGCTTTTAGCCTCTCTCGCTGTTCTGCTTGTCTCTCTGCCTCTCGGCTTTTTGCACGTCCAAAGTGCCTTAAGTGCTAAACCAAAGTGGGCTTAACAATGGAGTCCGAGGGGGCTTCTCTTCAAAGTGCTCCGTGTCCACAGTGTATAAAAACCATTCACGACTCGAGATAACCTTTAAAGGTTAGGCTTCAATGTGACACAACTTTCCCGTGGACTGATCCAAGAACGTGGAATGAATTCCCCGGAGCTACGGACAATTGCAAATCTGTTGTTCAGCACAAGGCATGGTTTTGGCACTGATCTCCTCTGGTATAAGTACAGAACTTGAGCTGTGCTTTAACATAAAAACTTAAAAGGACCCATAGGGATACTCATGTTCCTTCCTAGGGATCAACAATAAAACAGCAGAAATAGTGCTTTTACCATGAGGTTTGTGTTTATCATGCAGTCCTTAGCGTATTCATTAGCACCTTTTTTTTTTCCTTTTCACCTTATAGCCCTTTTTTATTCTTTTACTATAAAAATGCCTTTATAGTAGGGCTGAAGTAGATTTAGTGTCTCACAACGCTGCAACTTTATCCTAAGTTAAACAAAATTTAATAGAAAATCACCCTTTTAGTGAAAAAGTATCACTCAAAGGCATTGGGTTTGGTTTTAGGAAATAAGACATATTCCAGATTTCCAATTGTCTCCCCATTTCACATGTCACACTGTATGCTAGTTTGTTATATATTAGAATTTGGAGCATTGATACTCCTTGGAATCGCCTGGCAGTGTGTTTATGTGCGAGGTTACCAGTTTAAGGTAACTAATGCACAATCTGGTTTTGAAATCCAGCTTGTTAATTTAGATAACATTCTTTTTCAAGCTGCATATGACTTTCGTAGTCTGTTTTGTTCTTTAGTTTCACTGACTAAACAAAGCGGGGCTGCCTAGAGATTATACTCGGGCAAGCAAAACAAAAAAACATCAGATGGTGCCAGAACATTACTAGTGCTGCCAGTTAAAGCTGTAGCTGGGCTGGAGCTTTATTATCTCAGATCACTACTTTGCCTGTATTATGCTACAGGAGTTGAAACAATGCAAAGAGCTCGTGGAAAAAAAAAACCCTCTTGGCTTAACTCTGAAAAACCTGTGTGTAGGCAGAGCATCCACAATGGGAAATTCTCCACAGAAGAGCTTTTTATTTACCTTGGTTTGCCAGAGGCTGAATTTCCTGAACTTCAGCTTATGCTGAATATCTTACTAGTTCTTTGTTCTCTTTGACTCCTTTTGGGGGGAAATGTCACAAAGACCTGTATCCACTAGAAAAAGCATGTGTTTTAGAGATCTCATTTTAGCTAAAAGTCCTAGAGTAGGAAAAGTTGTGTTAACAGGTATAAACGGAGGAATTCAGCTCAAGGTTTCTTCCAGAAATATAGTGTGGATATTCTGCTTAGGTAATTTGGCAGAGATCAGAGAATCATTGTTTTTCAAAAAGCCTCACACAAATTGAAATAAGTACATTTGAAATGACAGTCTTTGAGCATCCAAGATATATCATACAGGTTTATGCACTCTCATGCCAGGATGCTCTGTCTTCTCTGTCTGTCAGATTCCTCCCCTATATTGAACATGGATCATGAGGGCACTGTTGAAGGGTTTAGCTGAACTACTTAGATCCTTCTGATAAAGATTCTTTGGGCCCATTCAAATTCTTTTGAAAGATCAATGCAAACATTTTAGTTCATTTAAACAAATCAATAAACTGAAATCAGCCACAACTGTGCTATAATCTTTTATATCCTTTGTATTTTAAATCATTAGCATCAATGATTTTGAATAAAAACTGGCTTGAAATAGAAGTTAGTGAGTAATTTCTTAGCAGAAGAATTTAGTTTGCACTAACATGTTCCATCTGAATCCGATCTGGACCAGTTACAAAGAGCTGTTATTTTCTGTAATTACAGACAGTTTTATTGTGATGTTCTCCATATTTTACACAACTTAACTCAGACTAGAGTGTCACCCTCTGCAACATTTAGTACTTACTGTCGTCTGAGAGAATAATGTACTACAGAGATAACAGAACTGGGCTGAAGCAGCAGCTGTTACCTTGTGCTGCCTTTGCTTCATGCACTGCTCCGTCAGCTGAAAATCTTGTCACACAGAGGTCTCAGTTAAATTATCCTGTCATAGTGTCCCAGCCACACACACATTTCCTGACCAGCCACAATGTTTAGCCCATGAAATGGCCTCTGGGGCTCAGACGGTCCCAGCAGGGATGTAGGAAGAAACCTCAGATATGCCCAGTCCTTCGTGTGTCTTCCAGGACATCCCAATTTGCACCCTACTTTAAAAAATTTCTTCTATGTTATTTTTCTTTGTCCAAGCTTCTCCAGTAATTTACGTTTTTGCCCATTACAGTTTAAATCTGCATGGTTTCTAGCCAAAAGGAAGATAGTGCTGGTCAGAGTAAATACCAGTGAAGGACCAGGGTAGACAATGGAAGCAAGAGAACACTGGGAGTCTGATTCTTTAAGAGGAAAATGCTTTTCTGTTGTAAATTTTGCTGAAGTTATGGCTGAACTCACTTAGAAGAACCTCAGTGATGAAGTTGTGGCTTGTGGGTTTCCTTAAGGGTGTCTGGGAGTGTGACTGGCAGCAGTGAAAGTGGCTTTAGGTTCTCCCAACAGCTGCAATTGCTTGGGGTTCTGAGGAACATAAGGAAGGCATTTGAGAAGAGAACAAATAACATTTTGTTTCAGTTTCTTTTCCAACTTCAGAAATATGCTGGTAGTTTAATTTTGTATTGCTTGTCCCATAAGGTCACTGTGTCAACTACTGATAACGTAATCATCATAATTAAGAAATTATGTTTTAGCCTGCCAGTGGATGCTTCTTTTTTTGCATGTTGATAACAAGTAATATCTTTTATTTGGACATTCAGGAAAACATTTCCTCCATTTTATTTTTTACGGGTAACAAATGCAGTAATAAACTACAATCAAATAGAAGATGGAGCATTCTGTGTCATCCTCAGTCTCCAGGTACTGTCCTTTACAGTTTTTTTCTAGTCCCTTTATGTACATCCCAACTACACTGAGAATAGGAGCAGTGTCAAAGCCTAAACATTTTTTATTTTATTTCTTCAGAATTATGTTTGGTTTAGGGAATTACAGAGAGGAAGATAGATGGGAAAGAATCACCTTCACCCTTCAAGCAGTCATTCTTCAAAGAGGATACTTAAATCAAGTATGACAGTAAGTGCCATTGTAAGTAGATTTTCTGAATAGATTTATTATACTGTCACTGGTTTTAATACAAATGTTTATGAAAAAAATCAACAAGACAGTGGAAGGAGGACAGTAGTTGGTTTCTGAGGCAAACAAATAATTCTCTTGGGCCTTTCTTGCCAATTCCTCTATGATTCTATGAAATAAAGGCCATTAGCAATACATTTTCCCAATTCTGTCCATTTTAATCTTTTTTTTTTCTGATTTTAATGAATTGTCATAAATTCCTCTAAGTCAGGGTTGAGGGACCTTGTTGAGGGCTAAGCAGACCTTTCTGAGTCTTCTAAATGGCTCCATATTTGCATACTCTGAGAAAAATCAAATTACAGCAGGTTGTATGGAATTCAAGTCATCAGGTCCCAGAATCCCTGTTCTGTTTCTGCTTATTGCTTATGGCTGTGTTTGGTGTAAGTTCACAAGAGAAGGGGCTTTTCTTTTTGAACATTAGATCTGCCTTCCTGCAGTTCAGAATCTCATCCTTCCGTGACGTGTTTAGAGCTGCACTGGAGAGCACTGGAATATTGGAGCCAGTTCCCCAGAACCCATGGAATATATTCATCCAAAATGTGATACCATTTAAGACAGGGCTGAAAACTCTCTCTTGCATTTAAGATAGATAGAGATGATTCCAAAAATCAGATTTATTCTGTGTGTAGTTATTTAATCCTCTCTGGTAGTGCTGTATGTCAGAGGGATGATGCAGCAAAGACGCAGCTGACTCACCTCGCTGGCACCGACATTTGGCAGGACTGGGAGGAGTTTGTCAGATGTTGTTGCAGTGTGTTAAAAACAGGGCGTGAAGGTACTCAGTTAAGCAACTCCAGTGACTCAACCAATGGCCAAATCCTGTTACAAGGTCTACAGAGAAACACATTTTAAGGACATTATAAATTTGAGTAGCTTTGAAACAATAACAAAACTTAAAATTTTAGTGTGGTCGCTTAAGAGTAAATTCAGGTTTTGCAGGACAGTTTGACATAACGTTATCTGGGAGTTGCAGGAGGTGTAGACTGGCACTTTAGGACTCAACTTTTCTTTAAGAAGTACATTTCTGAGCTTGCTGAGGGGCTTGGCCATTAAGAAATGTGGTTATCTTCTGCACTCACTTTACTCAGAGGGCGAAGAATTCCTCCCACATATCCCGATCACTCTTGAGATCTTCAGTGTTCTGAGATGAAGGCGTTAATAGCAGTAAAAATTTAATGGGGAAAGCACCTTCTAACAAATTCTGTAACTTAAAGATAGTAGAAATCTAATCCAAAATAGTTTTAAAAACTACCTAGCCTTTATACTGAAGAAATAGTTACACGGGCTATTTTTCATCTCTACATTGGCTGAGCTCTGGTAATCTGAAAATCAATCTAACAAGTAGAAAAATGCTGGAATGAATGTTGTAGGGAGAACACTTCACTGTAATCTTTATATTCTTTTATTATAAAACTTAACAATGTGATAATTTACTCTTGAGATCAACAGGCCATGAGCACTTTTAAAATTCAGGATGGACGGCGTGCTGGGCCATATTGTCTAGTCTGTACTTTTGCCAAGAAAGAATGGACCATATTATCCTTGAGGATAATATGGTAATTCCAACCTGGTATTGTATGAGTCTACGATTCTTTGCTGCATACAGGAGTTTAGAATTCACAGCATGCTGAATCCTATTTCATGCTCCTAATGCATTGCTTAAATGGGTAATGTCTCATCATTTGATTTAAACATCTTATCATCCTCTGGGCAGAATGTATTTAAAATTTAATGCAGAAGTCCCTGCTATTTTCTCAACCGCAAATAAGTGATTCCTACTTTAGCCTCCACAGAGACTTTGAAAAGATATAAAGGAATGCTGCTCAACTGGAATGTTTCCTTCATTGCAGCTGTGGTATGCAGCCCACTGCTACAAAAAGGCAAATAAGCATAATCTCTTTGCCCAAAGCTTTCTCACCATCACCTTTTTTCATGGTGTTTGGCCTATTAGTATGTTTCAAGTAAGGTTACTTGCTCTTTGTAGTCAGTTTAGCAAGAATGCAATACATCCATCATCATCTTCTCACAAAATTTAGACTAACAGGAGAGTCTGATGTGTAGCAAATTTAGCAAGGGAAAAGATAAGAACTCAGTTAATATTTTAGAGTATTGTCACTAATCATAAGGATTATACGCTGTGTTTATTTTCAGTTAAGGAGTGTTTCTTTTTCTTTATACACTATATTTGTTATTAATAGATACAGCAATATCAGAGGTAGTATTTAAAACTAGTGTTTATACATACAAGAAGGTTTCAAAATATATGCATATCTTTAGGCTGTTATGAGCAGTATCCACATTTGGTGGTACAAAGTCATAGTAAAATCTGGAGGAAAAATATCTTTTTCCCTATCTTTTTTTCCCCTGTCTTTTTTTTTGTCAAGGTAAATAACAGACATCTGTAACACTTTTAGGGTATAAAATAGGAAATCTAAGCTGATGAAAGGAAGAATAAAAGTAAAGTCAAGGAGACCTAGAGCTGAGCAATCCATCATAAAACACAAGTGCAATATGTGCCTTTATTGCTCATTTAATTTCCATAACTAGAAGTATTAAAGGGGTATCTGTTAAAACTAAGTTTCCATTGTGTCAATGTAGAATCAGTTTCTGTCTCCTCTACATTTTCTTCTGGATTTTAAGGTAAAATAATTTTTATTGAGGTCTAGCATCATTCCCAGGGATTTGTAAGTAGGAGGAGTCCATGTACAGTATAAGGCCTCATTTAACACTGCTCTGATTTTGGAATGCCGAAAAGATTTATCTTTAGGGTTACTGTTTCTTGTATAAGAATGAGAGACCAAACTAGCAAAGTTTATCCTACCAAAAACTGGAGAAGGTTTTTTCTTCTTATCTGAGAATGAAAAAATCCTTTTTCATGCCTACTTAAAGGATTTGTTTCCTCCTTGTTCTGATGAAAGCAAAAATGCAGAAACTATTTTTTTCATCCTACTAATTCTCTCTCTCTTTCTCTCTCTTCTATGAGAAATGAAAAAAAGAAGGGGAAAACTAATTTAGTAGAAGAAAAATAAGTAGCCACCAGAATAGGCAGAATAAACTCAGATTGCTCCCCAAAAATCATGATGTGCGCTTGGACCAGGATTTAGAAAGCAGATGGGTGCTTTGCTACTGTGTCAGCTCTCAAGAGCTGTCAGGAAAAAATTCCATTTATGTGTGAACTCGCAGACTCGCGCAGAACGCAGCTACATCTGATTTCCACATGAAGTGAGACTTCAGTTCACAGCAGCACCTCCTGCAGCTCCATCAGCTTCGTATGAGCAGGAAGAAAACCCAGGTTTAAGGATCAGGGAAAGCCCTGGCACACCCTGGCAAGGTTTCCAGTCTTGGTAGTATGAAGACAAAAGCCTGGGACATATTATTGGATACATTAAGCTGCTGTCTAGATTAAAACAACCACTCACAACAGTTAACTCCAGCTCAGGTGACTTCTGAACTGTTAATCATTGAAAGTTTGGGAAGTACACTGGGGCAGTCTCACTACATTTTCCACTCGTACCATTTTCTGTAGCTATTGGCTATTGCCACTGCTGGAGACAGGACATTGAGCTGTTTAGCTGTTTGGCTTCTTCTGAGCCATTACTGCTATTTTTATATTATGTTCTCATTTTCATCAAGGGACTCATTTTCACTAAGGGACTCTGTTACTATTATTTCAAGGAGTGTTTTGGCTTGTTGGGGTTCTTGTTTCAGTGAAAGAGTGGGATTTCTGTGGGATCTTTAATAATATCGTAGCCTAATTTTACATTTTAGTAGTCAGACCTTACTTTGCCCGTTCTCCAATGTGAACAGTTTTGCTGATTTTTGCTGAAGCTGAAGTTGCTCAGAACTGTTGAAATACGCCCAGATGTCATGGACTGAAACAAAGGAAATCCTACTCAGCTCGTAGGCAGCAGCACACACAGGGCAGCTCTGTTACTCGCTTTGTAAGCCAAGAAAATCCAGGCCTTGTTGCATCTGTTTTCTTCCAAGTTTCAAAAGTTCAGTCTGTGAGCTTCCCAGTGCCCCAATAAACTATTGCAGCAGTAACTGCTATGTAACTTCTAAGAAAATCCTACAGTAATATTAATATTAAAATCTCTAAATGCTACTGGAGTTAAGCAAATTCTCTGGACAACTGACAAAATGGAGAGTTACATCATTTGCTTTCCATTGCCCAAGAGAATTAGTTTTTGAAAATAAGCTTGTAAGGAATGTATTTACAAGGAAGTCTAACTATAAAAAAATCTTCAGTATACAGTGAAACTTTGATTTGCATAACATAAGCTGAAGTTGGTAGTGTTTAGGACATTGTAGTTTCTTACAGTGGTGTGTTTACTTGAGGTACACACAATAAATAGTTTGTTCTAATTTACTGGTCAACTGTGCAATATAGTTTGGAGATTAGCAGCCTTAAGCCTTTGGAAATGTTACCAGGAAAGAAAAGCACGAGTTTAGTCGGGTGTTTCCACTCCAGGCCAAACAGCCCAAACGTTGTTCACACTTTTGTGTTCCTTTGGTGTTGATGTAGTTACATGTCAATCAAGAGCAAAATTTATCACACTGACTTAGAGATTAAAGCATGTAACTACCCAGTTAAGCTCTGCTATTCATAACGCATAAGCAAAAGAGGAGGATCTGAGTGTATCATTAGCATTACACTCTCTGGTTTATGTTTCTAGTCTCACAAACAGGGAACAGATACAGCCCTTCTCAATACTGAAAAACCAGTAGCAAATGAGCTGTTGTCTTATCCGTCTTTCAGATTTTGGCTTACCTATCTGTCAATTTTAGACAAAACAAAATCCTACACACAGTTTTCCCTGATCCAGCTGTCACTTACAAACTGATAACATTAACCCATCTATCTGTAAAATATTACGTCTATTTGGCTTTATGCTTTTGAATGGGAATTTAATCTGCTAAATATCAGCACTGATGTCTTACATTTAGTTGCTGCAGTCTCTGCATTAAATTTACTCATTGCACAAAATTTCTGAAACATTTTCTTTTTCTTGTAGGTAGTGGACCAATCTTCTACCTTTTGTCTTGACTGTGGTGTTAATTTACAATTTCTTTGTGTGTTTTAGCTTGAATCTTCTACACCCACAAATCGTTAACTGTAGTACTGTAGTACTTTAAACATTTCAGGGGGTAATCAGTGTGGTGTCAGCTGGTGCAGTGTGAAGCATAGGTAATACTCTGCAGTGTGATTGATCTCAGTGGTGCTTGGCTGACTGAAGTGATGGCTGTCATTTCTGTTCCCAGCAGCAACATGGGCATGTTCTGTACTGTGAGTGCTCAGACTGTGTAATTACATTTTGGAAATGTTCATTTTTTTTCATGCACAGAGAAACTCTGCAGTATGCAATCTGCCACTGTCTGGGTTTTTTGAATGTATTTAATAATCCTCTGTCAGGATTCCTGATGTTAAGAAATTCAGACACCTAGATACAGAGTCTGGGGAGAAGGACAGATTAATAGACACATATATGTACATAGATGTGTGTGTGTGCACCCTCAGGGAAAAAATCCAGGTGTCAAAAAATGGCCTTTATGGGAAAATCAAGACATGTGGTAGCTTTAAATCAGATTTACTTCGCAGTGAAGGCATTGCCTAAGGCATAATAATGTCTGCAGGAACAATGCCTCCGCTTAGGCAAGCTATGAACAGGGAGCCCTGTGGAAAGGCTAGGAAGTATTACAAGCTGGGGAGAACTCTCTGGTACCATGTATCAGAGTGTTTAAATGGGAAATCAATAGACATCATATTCCATGCCATTTAAATTATTTATTTGTGCTTAAGCCCTGCCAACCAAAGCATGAGTTAAAAAGGAATTTTGGTTTCTGAAGGGTTCATATTTTCAACCTTTTCTTTGCAAACTCGAAAGCCAGAAAGTTCCTGTATTTTGCTGTTTCCTCGTTGGTTTTTTTTTTTTTTTACTAAAGCTCAAAGAACCCATGCATGTTCTTGAGTCCAGAGTATGGAGCTTTATTAAGAAAAAAACCCAAACAAGAGATTGGAAAATGCTGGCAGCTGGTAAAACTGAATTCATTTCCTAGAGCATGCCATATTTGAAAAGACTAAGTAGACAAGCAGAAAATGAGAAAGGATCATCTTCCAAGCAGATAGGCCCTATTTATCTAAAGTGGGACAAGGAAAACTTTTATCCCACTTAACTTTTACTTTTGGATGGCATTTGAATTGGCCTTGAGTGTTTGGCAGCTCATCTGTTGAGCCATCTGTTTCAGATTATGCATGCTCGGAGGGCACATTGCACCCAGGCTTACAGTTCCCCTGAACACAAGAAATTTGAATTGGCTTTTCGGTTTAGTGATCAGTAAGCATGGATGTGCATGTACATGTGCATGACACATCTAAATAAACTCTGTTTATTTGGGACAAACTGAAGCATTCACACAGCTGGAGAAACCTGAGGGAGCTTAGAAGGGGAAAGCCTTAGGCCTTGTTCACTGTCCTGTGCCCCCTGTCACTGCTCAGGCAAGGCAAAACAAGAGAGAAGCACTCAAGGTCCAGGAAATTTCTCTTCTAGACTGAAAAGTTCTGAATGAACTAAGAGGTAATATATTACCCAGTTTTACAGCCCCTTTAAACACTGTCTTAAAGGGATTGTAGGGTAGAGAAATTGCAATTTGGCTCCCTCCCATTAATGAATCATCTCCAGTCCCATCACAGCGCCAGAGATGAACTGGGTAGTGAATCAGAAAGCTATAACCAACTCCTTGAGAGTCTTTGTTATGCCTAAGTACATCATGGCCAGGAAAGAGGATTTGATCCATAAACTTTAATGGTGCATTATGTGAATCTTATATTATTTATGGCATACTAGTAGCACTTACCTTTTTCATGTTATCTGCATTGAACATACATTTTTTTTTAAGAATATACTGCTTGTTCCACCCCTCCCTTTTCCTTCCTTTCCCCAGAATGCTGACTCAATTCCTTTTACTCGTTCAGTCAGCTTGCAATTTTAGGCATTTCCTTGTCCAGTTTTCAGGGGAACACTTTACTTCCCTCTCAAGAGCACTGTGCAGAACTCTTGTGGCTGTTGAATCTCATGCTGGCTGGAGATGGAGGAGGTTTCTTCGCAAGCAGTACAGACCGACTTAAGACCATCTGCTCTTCATGAAATTCTCTGAATCCGTGGACTTGGATAGCAGTTGTACAGTTGTGTATAAGAAGAAAATTTGGCTCACGTAGTGCAGTGATGGAAGGAATGGTAAATCTAGAACCAACCAGGAGATTTGAGAGATAAATGCAGTTTTGTCCCAGATTCTCTTTCTAGATAATTATATTTCTTTTTTAGAGGTTTTCACATTAAGCAAACCCCGAGGCTGCATTATTAGCAAAGTTTGAGTCCTCTGATAATGAGGATCAGACTTTAGTATAGTTTATAATAAATTGTGAACAGAACATTGACCAAATGTAGATATGTTGTATTGTTCAGGCAGATCTTTTTCAATGTGCATGAAGAGTCTTAATTATGACATTAGATTGAGCTGGAAATATTTCTTCTTGCTTCAAGTAGCACACATAGTTCATTTAATCAAATAACTACGTATGTGCAATTAAATGTGCAACATCTAAAATTTGAGGCATTTTACTTTCTGTAATATATTTAATCTGCCCATCTGATCAAAAGTAGATCTTCATATTACATTGCTTATTCAAGTATTAAATTCTATTACTTTTTAAATTAGTAATCCCCAAAGAGCTACAGGAATTGAACGTTATTCCATCAATGTTAAAAAATTGAGTTACATGAAAGAAAAAAGAAGTCTAATTAAAATTTTTTCCTTGTTGAATCCTGTTAAGTGTTTTCCTCATATGAACAATTCGTGAAGTTATGGCAAAGCTGTAAGGGCGGGGATCAGAACTGCAGATATATATAAAAGTCAGCTGTATGATAATGGTAAAGGGAGAGACAGATTCTGTGCTGGTTTTAGAATCTGCCAGGGATGTGTGTGCTATATTTTGGGCAAGAGAACTCTTTTAGCCTAATGCCATCTGGCTGGCTTTCATCTCTGCCAGTTGTTATACATCCCAAGCTGCCTGTCCTGCCCCTACCACATTTCTTGAAGTAGAAAATAAATTTAAAATACAGTAATTTCCGGTAGCCTGGAAGCGTATCCATGAAGTGACTTAGAAACCCGAGGAAGCAATCCAAGTGTCTATCAGAGATTTCGATCAGAAGTTTCCACGTCCATGTCCTGAAGCAATCTTTGGATACTTTTCCCCTTGCAAGCCTCACTGGCAGCAAAAAGTCCTGGCTATAGGATCTGCTTCCATTTGTTGTCCAATGCACATGATAAATACAGTTAAAACACACATAAAACCTCCACACACTCCCACCTAAGGTCTTCTGTTTCATTCTTTTAATTAGTAACTATATACCTGTATTTATAAACACAACAATACTGGTTTTTCTCACCTTGATCTCTACGAGGTACCTGCATGGTTTGTGGTTTTGGGCTGGCAGTTGTGCCATCTAGCACAGCATGGATCTGTTCTGCAGTCCTGTGTAGGAGACCCACAGCTAATTTGTAGCTTGGGATTTATTCCCTACTTAGAAGAATTGGAGTTGAGTTAAATTAAGCAACTCATCTATATATTCATCTTACAGTTAACAAAATAGCTCTACTGATGATTTTGGAGTATTTTTTTTCTCATGCTCATCTTTATCTATTTAATTTACCATCATTAATGCTGTCACAAGGAAAGGAGAGAGAAATTCATTAAACCATTTTGTACAGATATTTCTGTAAGGAAAATCATTACAGTAAACTTGATTTCAACAGGAACAAATTATGTATCTTCACTAAACCTGACAATCAAGAGACTGACAATCAAGAATGTTCAGTTTTGGATGCAATTTGAATGTCTTTTGAATCATGGAGATTCTTTCAGGAAGAAAACTGAAATCCTCTGTGTCTGCAAAAGTCATCCAGCTATCTGACCTTACCTACCTTTTATGGCTTCTGCCTCTGTTTTATACCTAAAACCTTGCGGCTTTTCTCCTTTGGAGCTCAGTGTTCTTTGTGTCATTTTTATACGTGATACATATTTGTCTTGGGAGCACCTTGGGGGGGAGGGGTTGTCCTTCTAGAGAAGGTCAAATTTATTTATCATTGAACTGATTCAACAAATTAAATTGATATGGGGATCTGAAAAATCTTGGTGGTTTGTGCATCATCATCAAAAATTTTGGTAATCTGATGTAGATATGTATAAATAACGTTCTTCAATTGCTTCTCATATTTTGTGAATCTCATTTTAATTAGTATTGCCAATAACAGTGGGAGTTAACAGAGTCTTTCAGATTCTGCAGTGCATTTTTAAGACCAGAATATATTTTAGTGGAATTTTATTTGTAAAGAGAGGAAGTTTGATTGAAAAACTGTTGTGAAGCTACTGAATCCATGATGTATTTTTCAAAGTCACAGTGATGATTACACTGGAATTATTTCCACAGCTGTTTTAAATGCTACTAAAAGTCATTTAAAGAAACATCTTTTTTATGAATGGTCACCAGACTTTCAGAGCTGTTGTTGTTGTATAGCTCTCTGTTTATAGCTGTATCAGCTTTACCTGTTCAACGGGTGAGATATCTTTTATTACAGATAACAGGACAGGAACATAAGGTGGCACAGAGGCAAGCAAGTCCTTGTCAGCTGATAGACTTCAAATTCCATTAATGTGCTTTTGCATCTGATCAGTCACATGCACACCTTAACAATTCCATTGAGGCTGAATCACTGCTGCATTACTTCTGCAACTTAATCTTGAAAAAAACCCAAACAAAATCAGTCAACCAACCAAACCAGTAAACAAATCAATCATTAAGCAAATAACTTGGTCATATTTAAGGATATTGCATGTTTTAATTTCATTATGTGTGCAATCAAATGAGAACATATTTTGAATTGTGAACTATTTACTGCACTTGTACTTCACAGCAATAAAATAATATTCAGTCTTTAATGCTTAGCAATGATATTTATTGTATGTGTTTAAAATATTTTTCATAAAGGCAAATATTTTAGCTACTATCTCACTAGTCAAGTTACATTCTGTTATTGATAGTACCAACCTGATGTAGAGGAATGAAAAAGTATAATTACATGTCAATTATTCAGGAGTCCAAAAAACAAAGAGAGGTTTTAAGGGAACATTCCTTAGTCATACATGTTGGCACCAGTGGGATTTTATGTTTTGCACTTAAAGGAACATTTTGCCTGCTGATGTTGTGCAATAGTTGGCCAAGCAACAGAACAGATTCCACTCCCTGCTACAGGGCTGTAAATCAAAAAAAAAGTCCCACATGGTGGTTTCTCATTTATGGACATACAGCAGGATTGTGCTTCTGAGAAAGGGAAGTGCAGCTGAAAGAGCATCTGTGGAAATTCCTTCTGCCTGCAGAAAGAGCACTGCAATTTGGCATTTGATAGCTTTTACTAAGTGCAACCTGCAGGCTCCCTTACAGCTCTCAGCACTGATACAGATGCAGGCAAGTAATGCTTTGCTCTTGCTTCTCACTGTATGTGTCAGTAATTTTTTTCCATAGCAGCAAAAACAGTTTTAAATGTCACTTGGTCAAGTTTAACTAAAATGGTCAAATCATCTCTGTCCTTGTCTACGCTGAGGGCTAAATCATTAACACCTTATCATTAACACCTTTTCAAATATGATTGATTTTCCACTATTGTTGAGGCTTTTGACTCATCTCCTCACTGAACCTTTGGCACTCGCTACCATAACCCAGCTGAGATCTCTGTTCTGCCACTGCAGCTCCCATCCATGAGAGACTTCCTTGCTGAAAGCTAGTGGAACATGATCTACATTTAGGAAAAGGTTTAACTACTAGTGTAAAATTAAACATGAATACTGTGTTATCCTGAATAAGGATGAATTTAAAAATGTGGTTTAAATGTTGGTACCTGGATTGTTGACCAGCCTGAAGACTGGGTTGCAGTAGTAGGCTACTGTGATTTGTGAAAGTTATTTTCTGTCTTATGACCGATGTTACTTTCTGAACCATTTTGACATTATTATGACTGTAATTAAGTCTAGAAGATAATGAAAGAAATTGGAGAAGGTAAGAATATATAAGAAGATGAAAATAATTGGGAGGACAGGTAAGGAAATCTCAAGAAGAAACACTTGCTAGTATCGAGAGTTACAGTAATGCCATAAAAAATGGCCTTTTGACATAGACAGTCATGAGTTTGTCTTAAAAACAAACCATTTAATGAGAAGAAAAAATACCAAATGCTCTTTTATCTAATTACTTCATGTATCTTATAATTCTGAAATTAATTAATAATCTTTGTGAAGGGCTAAGTGCACTAATTCTAGGTTAGGAGAATGTTGGGAATTCAGTGTGTAGATTATACTTTTTAGTATTTTCTGTTTTCTTAAAACATGATAATCTTTTAATTGTTTCAGAAAGGTGAACAATGTGTTTCTGGAATTTATAGTATAGACAACATGCCTAAGGAAACAGGGAACAGGAGAAACTGTTGGTAAAAGCTTTTCTGCCTGCTCCTTTGTAAACATATTCGTTTTCAGTCCTCATTTTGGTTTAATATACACTACACACCACGCTATTGATGTGTTTAATTTATAATGAAGACTGATGCTGTTTCAGCAGTGGTATTGCTTGTTCTATTTCTGTCAGAGCATGTATTAAGCTGTTCAAGGAACAGCAAAATCTCCAATGGCTACATTAGCTGGACATGTCAAAATAATGCCTATTGAAGATTTTTCTGGGTTTCTAATATGGTCTTGAATGAAAAATGTCACTCCGCTGTCAGTCATCCAGCTAATTATCTAGAGGTCAAGCTGACCTCTTGTATATTATTTACATTTTCTCTTATTCTTTTGCAACATGAGGTGTAGCCCTGTGAAACTGTCTAATATAAATTAGTTTGAGAAAATATGCCCACAGTCTTAATGAAAAGATAAATTGTGTATGTTTTAAAATAGCACAGACAGATCTGTACTGCTGCATTTTAGATTTGCCAGCTCTTCCATCACATATGATTAAAGAGATTCACTCAAGCCCTATTCAGGTTATTTTCAATTTTAACATTCTCTTAATAAAAAATCAAGATTGTTCTTTCTAATTACTACAGTTCAAAAATAATTTTAGCCTTTGGAATTCTGAATACTGGCAATATAGATGACATCATTTTACAAAACAAAGAGGTACAATTATTCCATACTGTACTCTGTTTCTGCCAGATGAAGAAGTTAAATTCAGATATATTCAAATATTTCTGAACATCTGAACAGAAAACACTTTAGAGATTAAGAAATATGCAAAGTTACCTTAATATCCTAGTTTGTGTTTCTTTAATACTGCTACAGGTTTGTATAAATTTGGTCATCCCACAAGCCACTCTGAAATACTTTCAAGGCTGCTATAGCTTTGAAAGTCTGCAAAGCACCTTAAGAAGCCAAGGGCACAGCACAAGATGAGTTAGCAGATAATTCCTATGCAGCTTTCATAATGATCAATGTACACACTCTAGTAACTTGACATCTTCCTAGAAAATATGCTGTAGGACTCACAGATTACATGTTTTATGCAAAAGAAACCCATAAATTAACAGATCTCTACAGAAGGACTCTTGGAGTCTGGCTAGATGATTGTAGTGTTCTCTTGTGGCCTTAAAACATAGCAGCCTATCTGTAACCCTTTGTCTAGAAAACCTGCAGCTGTATAAAATGTAAAGAGCACACAAAGCATATATCCTGGGGTGTATTTCTAGATAAAGGTGTGCCTGCAGTCGTGACTTCCTAAAACAACTTGTGTCACTAGTCCTGGAAAGTGCTCTGAGATTTCTGATGAAACATCGCCTTAGTCCAGAGGTCATCAAAGTTTGTATGATGATCTTCCTTATTTCTCAGGAGGGATCTCTCAGAAATTTCTCTCTGAGGGATTTCTCAGAGATTTCTCTCTAGATGTGGGAAATGCTGTTCTGTATCAGGGGCATGGGTGTTGCTTGGCTCTCTGAAACCTGTGCAATGTAAGACAATCTCTGTTTGCCTGCGGGCAGGTTCCCCTGCATGATATTCTTTGATATATTTTTTGGCCAAGATTTTGTGTGTTCATGCATATGGTTCCTTTTGTTCTGTAAAACTCAAAGTGGCTTAATCCTTCTGACCTTTAAGTCCTTGATTCTGTATATGCAATGCTGGAGCTACTGCTGTGCTCTGCGCTGGAATTCCAGAGAGCTGGGTACCTCATTTCATGCTCAGGAATGCAGGAGGCAGGGCTGAGTCATTCCTCTCTCAGCCTCCGGACTGCTCATGGGCTGTAGTAACACCTTTCCTAGAACGAGCAGAACAAGTCATGCTAAATGTCTGTGTGCTGTTTTGGGCTTCCTGTGTGCTGATCCACAGGGTAAACAAAGCTCTAAGAAAGAAAGGGATGGACACTTAAGGTATTATTTCCAGGGAGACCAGTGGATATGATTAAAATGTTACCAGCTTTACTAACAAACATATTAGGAGATCATAAGAATTTTATAAAACAGAGGTCGTTGGTGTTTGACTCTGACTGGTGTAGGGCCTTTCTATGCTATCTTCCTGCAGCACATTTTCAAATTCAACTGTACCAGAACAAGTCACTTCATACTCTTACACAGTGGCTCACAGTGGGGATTTGCACCAAAAAGGTTGTGCTGCTGCTCTGCTGGCTGCACTGCTGCAAGGCCCTGTCTTCACTAGCCATTTGGCTAGTTTTGATTTGTTAGCAGTCCCTTGTTTGTCCAGTGTAGACATAACCTTGTGCATTGTGCTTTTAAAGAAACAATAAAGAACACTCAGATCCAGTACCTATTTGTCAAAATGCCAGTACTTAGAATCATAGAAACTCGTATTATACTTACAAATAAAAGCATGCTAATACTGTTTTCCATGTCCTTTGGGTATCAAGTGTACTGTAATAGAGGATCTTATGACAAAAAAAATCAACATATAGCAGTTATTACAGAGCAGATTACAGATAAACACATTTCCTGCAGGAGAATCGCTTTTGAATGTGAAAAGATATAAAATGTAACTGTTAGTTTAAGTTCTTGCAGTTCGTTGACCTTTTGACTTTCCTATGTTCTTAACAAACTTTCCCGAAAACCCAGCACAGAATCCCACCACTGCTTACACAATTCACAGAAGATATTGCAAAAGGTCAAGATTCATGGGGTCAGCAAAGGGAGAGACAGAACAAAGCGGTTTCCACTGAGGAGCAAATAAGAGGAGAGGTATGTTTAGAAAGTCCCCCTGTTCCAGATTTCAGGAGCTCTTCCACCCTAACCAAGCCCTGGTGAGCTGCTTATGGCTAAACCAAGAAGGTCATTAGAGGGCATTGTTTTGCAAACCTGCCAGCAGTTTTGAGTAAATTTTAGTAGCTGTGATTTTGCTCTTGACAGAAAGTAAGTACGAAGTCCAGTTTTATGATCCAATGTCAGGTGATGACGTTTCAATTTCAGCTGAGAAGCAGAGAGCTGTTTTCTTCTGGGAGATGTCATTCTAGATTCGTGAAAATCTGCAGTACAATCATTCACCATCAGCAGGCTGACAAGTGCTGTTGTAATTGTTATGGAGATGTCTGAGGCTCTGAGCTGGTTGCTTTAACTCAGGTGGTTGGAGGCATCCAGGACAATTTGTCTGTGAGATGCACGGGATGATCAACAACAGCACAGATCTACGTGACCACACTAATTCAGTGTTGATTATACGGAACTCATTATTATTTTAATTTGTAGAGGCCACAGTGGTTACCCTGAGTGATTCTTGCCCTCTGACTGTGGACACTGTGGTCATGCCTCATGACTGTGAGTATGCACAGCCAGGCTGAAGGTACATAACCACGTACCTGGCACTGCCTGCTTGTTCCTGAGCTGCAAGTGCAACTTGGAGTCTGCTGCAGCAGCGTCGGGGAACACTGTGGAAAGGCTCTCTGGATGCAGACTGCTGTGCAGTTCATAGTTTGAGGGAGCAAAATGGGGGGGGGGTTTGTTGTGTTTATTTTCTAAGCCAAAGGCTTCGGGAAGGTCAGGCCCTCAGGAGCAGTCATTCGGCTGGAGCAGACCTCCCTCCTGGACAAGTGTTCTGCTCAGAGGGGACTTGGAGCCTGTAATTGTGCTCTGGGTGACACAGCTCTGCTGGCTGACCCGCACAAGCCCCTTGACTCAACACCCTTATTCCACAGCATTGCTGCAGCTGTGGGTCTCCTCCTGGACCTGATAGAAAATACTTGATGCAACACCCAGGAGAGAAAGGGAACAGCAGCAAAAACATTGATGAGCCAGATAGCCTGCCCACAAAATCCTGCTCACAGCAGCTCTCGGCATCAAGCCTCTAACTCCAGAGCCAGATCCCAGGTCCCTGTTTTGCATTTTCCTTCTATTTGCAGTGAGAACACATCAGCCTGGGTGTAACCTCTCTCCTGAGAGGCCACCGGTCCTGCCAAGCTGCAGCAAAACTGAGAGACGACAGAGGAGCAAAGGGCACTCACATGAGCTCATGGCAGCTCAGAAACCCAGGCCCTCCAAATACCTACTGAGGGGCCCCCTCCCAAAAATACTGTTTTCCACAGGAGACACAGCTTTAGTTTTACAATCTTCTGGTTTAATTTCTGGGTATTAATTATTCTGGGGTAGTATTCCAGTTTTAATCAAAGAAGAAAAAATCAGCCTAGAAATACAAAGTCTGTGCTATTTTCTAGGGATTTTGCTTATGAGAGAAGTGTGAGGTGGAGTAGAGATGTGACAGTGAGTATGTGAATGGTGTGAATATTTTTGTATCTATTCTGTTTGCTTTTTATATTCTTCCCCTCCATATCTTCTTTTTCTTGCTGAAAAAAATGGCTGAGAAACAGGTCGGTAAAGCAGAGTTTCTATAAAGCCTTTAGTAAGGAATAGGTGGGAAGGAGGAATCTCACGTTTCATGACAGATGATGAGCACTAGCAGCTCAGGATGACTGCCGGCTGAGGAATGACAGGATGCAGAGGTGGGGCATGAGCACACAACTGAGATGAGGAGGACAAAAACAATGCAGAGGGGTAGAGAATTACAAATAGAGAAAGAAAAAAAGCGTGTTGGGAAAGCTTTCCAGTAATAAAGTAAAATTACTTCAGTTAATTTCCTCTTATTGGTCTGAATGCATATTTCAAATTTACATGTGTGCCTAATCCACCCTAGGGGTGAAGTATAAAAATAGGAATGTTTTCCCTCAGCCCTCGGTGACTGATATGTGCTGTGGTAGCAGAGAGCTCAGAGTAGGAGTGGAAATAAGCCAGTTGGAGGGGATGAGCAGGTACAGGAGGAGCAGGAAAATGAGTGGTGACATGAGTATCACTTTCAGCCAGTCCATACACAATTGCTTCCCATGGGTTTGGAGAATGTGGTGCAGTTTATTCCCCACTCCAGCTTGCTCCTTAGCCTCTTGCTGCCTGTGATGTCTCATAGTTTCTCCTGCCATAAGAGTTGCTCATCCCTTTCTTCTGGTTACCCTCCCCCAGAAGAGCCACTGTTCCCCTGAGTACAGGCAGACAGACAGAAGGATGTGTACAACCATGAGTTGCCTGGGCAGGCATCTAATTTCCTGTGAGTGGAGGGAAGCAGGAGGCCGAGCCCAGGGCAGCTCCTCACTGCTGTGAGGATGCGTCAGGTCAGGACATCCTGCTGGGCTCACGTGCTGCTTCCTCCTGGGCCTTGTGCCCAACTCTGTTGCAACTGAGCCCAGACCTGGTTCACCTCCTGTTTTGGGGCTTCCCCCACCTGTGTCATGACTAGACTGGAGAACTGTAACTGTTCACCATGCTGGAAGCATCCCCAGCAGAAGCAGGGCCAGCAGGGAAGGTGAGGGAGAGGCCAGGAGCTGGCAGTGGGGGATGCTGGCCACCGTGTCAGGCCCAGGACTCCGGCTCCGGGTTTTCGCTGCAGCTGTCTCGAGTAGGCTCCGGCTCCCGCGCTCCGCGCCCGGTTTTGCGCGCGGCTGCGCTGCCGTGCGGCGGCGGGGGAGGCTCCGGCTCCGTCCGGCGGGCGGGCGCGGATCCGGTGCCGGGATTTGCCCGGGGCCGGCTGGGGAAGTTGCCGAAGTTGTGCGGCGAGCGGCGGGGCCCGGCGCGTCCTTCCTGCGGCCCGGCCGGGGGGATGGAACAGCATGGCCGCGCGCCTCTCCCTGGCACAGGTACCGCCGCTGCGCCTCCGGCCACGGCGCGGGGCCGCCGCCGCC
>VZTI01001584.1:2237664-2289007 GCA_013397865.1 Struthidea cinerea | reverse complement strand
TGTCCGTGTCTGCGGGAGAGAGGAAGGGAGGGAGAACGGCAGCGAGGGGCGGCGGGCGAGCAGCCGCGACCCGCGAGCCGCGACCCGGGGGTGCCACGGGCAGGGGACGGGATCCCGCCCGGCCGCAGGTGCCTCTGCCCGGGGCTGGGGAGACCCGGCCGGGGAGCGGCCCTGGGCGGGCGGGGCGCGGGGCTGCGCCGGCGGCAGTCTCGGTCCGTCTTTTGTCTCTGTAGGACTCGGGGCGCCGGGCTGGAGCGCAGCGAACCCCGTCCCGTGAGCGCCGAGGGCGGGCGGTGCGCTCGGGGAGCGTTCGCGAAGGGGCTGAAAGGCGATAGCGCCGGGTTAAGGTGTCCGCGCCCGGTGCCAGCCCCGCGGCCGCCGGGTGCCCTCCCGACAGCGCGGGCACACCCGGCACCGAGGGGTTCTCCGGGGCAGCGTGGCCATGGGCAGGTGACCCTGGCAGGGACAGACGAATTCCTTGTTTTAACAGAAACCTGTCTCCGCAGATACCCCTTGCAAGTCGTTTTACCTTGGTTTTGCTGGGCCCCGTGGTGTGGGGACAGTGTTGTCCCATAGTGCCCATACAGGTGTCTCGTAGTGAAGAGTTGTGCGGGTGATAGCCCTAAAACTTGGAGACTCTTGGCACTGTTTCATGCTCGTGTGATCTGACTTCACCTCAATCCTTACTGCTCACATTTTTTCCTGACGGTAATGGAATCACTTCGCCCAGGTTATTCTATACCGTTGGGATCATGCCTTATTCCCTAGAGCTGTGATAGCTAATGAACGGCACTTTTTGATACTTTTTAATTTCATTTAGCAGTGACATGAGAAATTTTCATTCCTGCCTGACATAAGGCTGAGGTGGGCCTATTGGTGCACCCTCCTGGCTTGGGATGCTTCAATCTGGTAGCCAGTTGTGATATTTACGGGAAGTAAAGCTGGTAAATAAGCTTAATGAATTGCTTAAGCACATGGAAGTAAATTTAAAAAGCTGGCAGCAAGACTGCTCAATTTGCAGTTACTTACATAGTTCTCTTTTGAGAATATTATCAACCATTTCAAGGAAAGAAAGGAGGATAGTTCAGTGAAAAGGTGAACAAATGTGGAGAAAACAAATGTGTCTTTAAGAGTCTAAAGGTATAGAGTTATGAGGTACAGTACTTTTTGTGAAAGCTTGCTTTATATTAAAATTGCTAAGTTAGCCTTGTCTGAGTCTCTTTTTCAACAGTCTTGAAGTAAACGAAAAAGCTTTAAAGCATCTGCTTACTGAAGGGAAAGAAGTTTTCACAGAGCTGTTCTGGCTCTTCATTTGGGGAGAGAAGTGGGATGTCAGCTCTGGTGTGTTCTACAGCAAGACATTGTTGCTTACAGGCTGTGGAATCCTTTCATTGTAGAATTTATTTACTTTTTTGGTCACATGGATGGGGGACTAAATACAAATGTGATAATGTTGACAGAAGCAGAAAAATCACCAGTATCTTTAAAACCATTGTGGCTGCAGCTTACATCAGTGGTTAAACTGAGGGAGCTATTTCTGTGTTGACCATTTGTGAGGGGATTTCTTTTTTTGGCTTGTTTGTTTTTTCTTCTTGTGTTGCATAAGAATCATCTTAGAAAGCCAAGCAAGCCTGTAGATAATTTTTTTCGATGTAGGTTCTAACGTGTGGAATTTTAGGGTTATAAAAAGTCCTCACAAGTGGTGAAGTGTTCAGAATCTGTTGAAGAGCATGAGGAAGTGAAAATGAGGGCGTGGGGGGGGAGTGCAGTGGTGGCTGCACCGAGATCAGTTACTGACACCAGCAGTAAAGGTGTGCACGATCTGCTCTAGGGCCCATGCAGAGAGCAAGAGGCACATGAACCTGCACTCAGACTCGCTGTTGGGTCCGATTTTCTGTTCCCTTTCCTGTGTTTGGTTTGACAGTACTTTAGCATGGCTGGGGCGTTGGGTATTTCCAAATGAGACGAGGGTATTTTCAGATGACATTGCAGCTGCAATGTCTGAGAGGGCTGCTCGTCCTTTATTTGAATATCAAAGCTGTAATTTCAGTAATTTGAAACTTTTTGGTGCTAATTGTATTCTTTTGACTGATTACTAAAAATATTTCAGGACTGTGTAGCTGTAGTGAAGTTTATTACACCAAGTATGCTTGAACAAGGGTTGCAAACTGAAGGTGATTATCTCCCCCTCCTCTCTCCCTGCAAGTAGTAGTCTGAAGTATCTTTCATCTCTTCATTTTGAACCCATTCTGCAACATCTTGTTGCCACTTGCATTTGCTCAGTGAGTGTTACAGTCTGAGCATGACTGTGAATTTAACGTGGAACTTCTAAGGGAACTTCTACCATGGGAGTGTTTTGTTGTGGTTCCCTTTAGTTTGGAAACAAGCAAACAACAGCAATGAGAAGGAGCTGTCCGATCTCACAGATTGTCATCTGTTGTTGGAAAAGTCAAATTAAGATATAACAATATAAGGGGTTGTACTGTTTGAACTTCCAAGGGTGGTTGCTTGCCTGTTTCATATGGGGAATTTAGAGAGGAAGAATAGAAAACTGAAGATGTGGAAAATGGATGTTGAGAATGGGGAAGAGGTGTTTCTTGAAAGGTGGGTTAATACGGACATTCAGTAACTTCTTGTTGCTCTTGAAAATTGAACTTGTGGTTTATTCTGAAAAACTGGCTGTGATTGAAGGGGAAGCTCACAGTTCAGGCAAGCACTGTAAAGAAATATTCAGGAAGAAAAGGAAGATAACTGTGTTTGTCTTCCTGATAAAATGCTTTTTGTGAGAAATGTAGTAGTTGTCTTGAAGTAGTTACGAGCTACTTTGGTAAATGAGACAAAATCATGTAATATCAAATTTTATGCTAATTAGCTGCAAGTCTCATTTTAGACTTGAGTATTGTGTTGCAGAGTTGAGAATGCTGTGCTGTGTTGTTGAAGGGAAACATGGAGTGTTACACTGAGGCTGAGCTGGATGGATTCCTGTCTCGTGCACACATTGCCAGGATTAATGTCTTGTTACTGGAATACACAGGATACAAATACTTGCAGTATGAATGATACCCTCATTGTAACTCACATGTTATGTATAATGTAGAGCCAGAGATTTTGAGGTCTCTGGCAAACTTCTGATTTCTTTTTTAAATTTTTAAAATTTTTTTTTTTTTTTTTTGTGAAGGAATCAGCAAAATGATCAAATTAAGATCATAGTTTGTTATTTTTAGTGGAATGAGGAACCCGTTGTTCCTCTTTCTGTCCTGCAGATGAAGAAACCGGAGTATGCGTGTGTGTGTTAAAACTGCAGATAGAGGAGGCTGACTGGTCCTAAAGCAGATAGAACCTAATTTTTTTGATTCGTGTTGCATCCACCATGTTAGAGAGAAGCTGCCTCTAAAAAGGCAGTGGAGCTACTCTTTGATGTTGCACAGGCTTTGTTCAGTACTGATTAGAAGATGGTGGAGATCTTCTGTAGCAATTTGAAAATTAAATGGAACCATTTCTAATTATGCAGTGGCAGACATCTCTGCAGAGAGAAGACAGCAGTTCTTGTGCCTGCTTCAGCTGTTCAATGGGAAAGAAAGTGCTCAATTTTTAAGTACTTGGTAATAATTGTATAGAAACTTATGGAAAATATTTTCTTTCCTTTTGTTTTTGCTGTAGGAGATGTTCTTGGTTATATAATTGAAAGTGGTAGAAAGCTTTACCCTGAAACACTTCAGCTGAGACAATAAAGCAATAGAGGAAAAAGAGAGAAGTGGATTATTGTTTTGAAATGGCATTGTAAGGAAACTAGCTTGCCTTGAACTTGCCTGCTTTTTGAGTGGCTGACTACGGGAAGAACATTTAATGCCAGATTGTGTCTTTTGGAAACTCTTAAAATGAGTCCTAGAGCTTTGTGTCGTGATAGAATACAGTATTTTGGATTTTAATCAGGAGAGAATAGCTTGTTTCTCTCATTGGGGTTGGAGGGGGAAATTACTTTTGTTTTTCTCAATGGACATCTTTTGTTTGTTTGTTTTTAAGCCTTTTTGGAAGGAAGGTTGTGACTGGATGAGGTGGACAGACTGGTAATAGTATCTTATTACACCTAAATGCAAATGCGCCAGAGGCATGAAAACATGGGGATTGATTGACAGCTGAAGATGAAAAAGATGGTATCCCTGAAGGTGTTTTTTATTTCCTAGGTTAGCATTCTAGAGTTCATAGGTTTGTATCAAAGGTTGTAATTACTACAACAGGTATTACCCTTATGAAGTGATCAACTTTGAAATGGAGCCATAATAATGTCTTTCTATTTTTGTACACTGTGGAATCTGACCTTTTCTCCCTCCCTCATTTTGCATTTAAAACAAGTGCTGTTTTGCAAATGGCTGTTACAAATCCCATAAAAAGAATTTTGCCAGGTAAATTCTATGGCAGCCCTTGGAAAGGTGTTGAACGGTGTTGTTTTTCTTATCCCAGAAGAATATCTTAGTTTATGTGTGCGTCTCTTGGTTTATTGTGGGATGTACTTTGAAGGAAAAACAAGTCTATTAGTAGTAAAATAGTCTGGGAAACTTTTTTATTGCTGTTACTCTATTCACAGGAAATTCCAGTCACTGCAGTGATGCTGATATTAAAATGAATATTGGAAACACTAATGAAATAAATAAGAATTATTGGCTCATCCTCTTAAGTACTGAATGAAAAGATTGTTTTGCACTTAGTGTTTCCATTGCAGGACTTCCACACGATGTTTCCTGTCCAGGAGTGTCAGTGATCAGTTTGGCTGTAATAAGGAAACATTTGGCTGAACAAAGGGTGACATTGGGCAAGAGGGATGATGCACAAGAATCAATGGTTCCAGCAGCTGCCTTGGCCAGCTCTGTTCTACTTTTCTGCTCACTGCTTTAATTTTTGTCCCGTGCCTAGACTTATACATTCTAATGAAGTAACACTTAGTAAAAATATTTGAATATTTGGGAGAACTACCCCTCTAGGTTGCTGAGGGGGGAAATAAAGCATGTGGGGTTTAGGTAAGAAAATACAGCGTGCTGTGGAGTGCTGGAAAGCGATGGAAAGTTGTTAGTTGTATTGGTGTTGTGGTAGTCTGAGGGCTGGCAAAAGTTGAATGTATTTTGTTAGGCTATTTTAAGGGATGTGTAACTGCATGCTTAGTTGGTGGCTGAAATAATAAAAGTCTTTGGGTACCAGAGCAAAGTCAGAGCAAGGTTAAGCTATAAAAATTGAGGTATTGCAGTGAATACCAATGATGGTTTGCCAGCATATGTAATTTTTCATGCCTGGCTATGGGAGAGGTATTTCCAACCCATCTCCCAGCAATCAAATAAAACCTTACCAGTTGTGTGCCCCTGTTGTTGCCCCCTCCCCCCAAACACCAAAAAACCCCCCAAAACAAACAGCAACAACAAAACCCACAAAAACCCACTGAACACAAAACCAAAAAACCAGCTAGAAAATCAGAAGCTGAGTCTCTGGGGCAGTGTACTTGCTGAATAAGCTCTGATGGAAGCTCTCCTGTTATTTCTAGCTGTACTCTATAATTTGCCTTTTAGGACATTCTGGTGATGCTGCACACTGTCTGTAATTGCACAAGATCACACTAAAATAATTTCTACCAAACATCTTGTCTTAGTATTTTCTGTTAATCAGCACCTGTGAGCATGGAGTACTCAGCCAAAAGAGCAGCTGCATTAGCTATTGCAGTAGGAAAATGGATGTGGTTTCATTTAAGCTGTCACTATTTATACAATCTTTAGGAAAGGTTTTTGCAAATATGTGATTGACAACATATATGATACTGTTGGTTTCCATATTTCCATTTGAACATCTAAATTTTAAATCCAGAGAAGCTACTTTGTTGGATTCTGTTTGTACAAAGGTCTGCAGATCCTGGGGTTTGAGATCATATTCCTCTTAAGGGGGAGGACTCTGATTTTGGATAATATTTGAAGTTACATGCTCTGGGCTGTTTTAGTAAGTATTGTGTAATTAGCTTGTATTATGCTCAGTTGTTCCCACAGGGTTTGTGAGGGCAATACACTGTGAGTTCTAGGGTTATCCTCAGCCTTTGGTTTAGGCAACGTGCACTTCATGAAAACAGTGTCTGATTTTGTGCCTGCTTTTACTTTGGGGAGGAGAGGTAACCCTAACACTTCATTTCTTGCCAATCTGTTGGGCAAAGGTGTTTAGTGTAGGCCAGGAGATTAGGTTTTGCATTGTTTCAGGTCTCTAGATTTTTTTTGAGTTTCTAAGAATAATTTAGAAATAAAGAAAGAGCCTTTTCCAAAGAAGCTGTTTTATCCTTGTCCACTTAACTTTAGGTCAGCCCTGAATGTCTGGTAGATGGCAGTGGAATGAAGGCAGAAGTTATCCCCAACAAGGGTTCAAGTTACAAAACCCAAAGTTAGACTATTACTCTGTTTTAATGTGGTACAGTTGCTGTGGATTTAGTTGTGAATCCAGGGATTAATTTGGGTAACTTAAAATTTTACGGACTGGTTGCATATGACACTAAATTCTGAAGAATGATGCAGTGGATAGTGAAATAAAATTATATTGCTTTGTACTCTAATATTAGAGAGCACTTCCTAGCCTGAGTCGTTTCAGGTTTCTGCTTTTGCCCATAGGCAATGTTGCCTAAGAGTTCCTGTTTCACACAGCCTCACCTGGTGACCTGACAGAGGGAAATCTGATCTGGGGTGGTGTCACTGACTGCAAAACAAGAAGTCAGTCCTCTGAAATTTACAGCATGAAGAGCTGTCCTAGTCCTCGTCATTGTACGGAATAAATCCTTAATGCTTCTTTGAAGAGCATTGGGGTGTGTTATATATCTTTATTTGTCCAGGGAGAGGGAAATTAAAATCTGGATCTTCAGGGCTAACTTTCTCTCTGTGTCTCTTTTACAGCTATCGAGTGCAAATCCTGTGTATGAGAAATTCTATCGACAGGTATGTATGTTCTGAAAGAACAGACCTCATTTGGATTTTAAAGAATTGATATTGTTTTGCTATGGGCTCAGCCTGGCCAACAGTGTGTAAACAATAAAAGCTCAAGAAAAATTGTAGTGCTTTAAAATATATTTTTGTAGTAGCTGACACTTAGGTCTGAGCTGTATTGATATAAATTTAATATTGGTTGTAGGATGACCCATATTTTCTAGGGAACTGCTAGGTATGTATGACATACATCACTTGACAGTTCCAACAGACTGTGAGGTCTTGGTATGGAGCAAATTCTTTTAAAATGCTGTATTAATATGTTCTTTGTTGCCTTCTACAAGTGAAGATGAATTTCTTGCATTTGTAGCTCAGTTAGCATCATGTGAGACTTGTATCTCACTCAGAATATTCCCAGGGTTGATCACAGGATGTTGTAAGGAGTGAAATTTGAATAGAAGGCCACTGAATGTGAAAAGAATGCCGTAGTTCTTGCAGCTTCACTCAACAAATGCAAATCTTTTGACTTTATGATGTAAAAATAAAAAATACGTATAAATAAAATATAAGAACATAAATTTTATTTATCACTTGTCTTCTATATTTTGACCCAGCTATACTAAGGTGTCTTAGTTCCTATAAATACAACTTCTTTTAAAAAATGGCTGTTTCACCTATTCTATAACAGCAGTATTTTCTGTCACGTACATAATGTACTTTGTTGTACAAATGTAATGTAAAAACTTTCAAGGAAGTTAAACTACATGACTGTATAAAACAATTAAAACTAATTTTGTTTTATAATAGACCTTATGAGTAATTGATGAACCTTGTAAAAAAACAACCTCGTAGGAAGGTTTTTTTCCCCGATGTGCAACTGGTAATGTTCCTGTCTGTTTGTCCGGAGACAGGTTATAGTGTATATGGCCTCCTTATTTAGTAGCTTCTTTTGTGTGTCAACATCAGATTGTAAACTTACCTGCTGGGGAAGGGACAAGGCCATGATTTCTCTCCATGCTCTCTTTTTGGATCGTGCTTAGAGGATTAGTCCCATTATCAAGTGCAAAAAACAGCAGTTCAAGTGTATCCGCCTATGATGCCTGAAAAGTCTGAGCTTTCCATTGTACTTTAATAAGGGATTTTCTCCACTGCAGGAGAGTAGCAGATTTTAAATTGCTAAACAAGAAGACAGAGTTTACCTTAATCTAAGTTTAAATGGCTTCTGGTGGCTGAAGGAGATAGTATCATCCTCACAAGGTTTTCCTTCAGATGGACAAATCCACTATGTCTATCTGTAGGCATTGGATTAAAAACCTTAGGAGAGTCCCTTATCATAAGATATCATTGTCAGGGCACAAGAAGAGGCTGGGAACTGATTGTTCTGCACGTTGTGTTTCCTCTCTCCGTCCTTCTGACTCTCACTGTCAGGTACCACCTTTGCCATATTCCTGTCTGTCTCTTCCTCCTGACTGCAGTTGCTTAACCACTGAAGTGTGGAGCAAAAACTTGGATAAAGAAACTGAATTGAAGCACAAATGTGATACTGGTTTCTAGGTCAGTATCTTCCAGTTGTTGGTATACTGTGAATCCTGATGAAACTGGAGCACTGTTTGTTGTCCAGTGGTTTCAGTGTACAGGAACAGGGATTCCTTAAACATGATGTTACTGTTAGTGAAGTGGTGCCAATATGGATTTGTTTTCCAGAGGATTATTTTTCTGACTTGCTCAGATGAACTCTTTGCTGCAAGCATTTTTCCTAAAGAGGAGCTTTCAAACGTGTCTAAAGACTTCCAGTTCCACGAGGGAACTTTTCCCTTCCATTCCTCAGATAAGGGGATGTCAACTTTCAGAACAGAAACATTAAAAAGGCATTTCCCACTTTGTCTTATGGTGCTGGTGGAGTGTGCTTTTCTATGAATAAATTCATCACCTGAAACAGCTCTGATGCTGAGCACACTTCCAGTTCTATCACAAACTTAAAGGAATTCATCTGGCAAAAGGTGTGTTGTGAAATGGGTGTAAATCCTGGCCTTTGTACTTAGAATGAGATTGGAATCTCAACCTTTCAACAGGGACTCTTTTCTTTTGAATAAGTATTTTTCTGTTTAACCTTTTATAGACTGACTCAAAGCAGGGTGAGGTTAAAGGATAAATTTAAATGTGTGTCATAAAGCACTAGGAAATTACTTAATCACATGATGCAGTGCTGCAGGGAAACAGTGCTGAATTCGTGATGAATCCTGAGCTGAAGCACTTCTCACTGTTACCTTCTGACCTAATCACATCAGATATATGTTTGTAACTTCTGATGATTCCTGGTCCTGCAGAAGACAGGCTGTAACAGGGGAGTTGTTGGTTGTTGCAGCTGTGGAAAAGGCTTCTTGCATACCGGGGAAAAAGCTCTGCCAAGCTGGTGTATAACTGACCAACACCAGCAATCATGCCAGTGCAATAATCAAACCTAAGTACCCCCACCCCAGCATTCAAGACTCAGTAATTTGTAAAGAAATGGAAATCAGCCCTTTAAAAAAACAGTTACTAAAATTTAGATAATTAATTGCACAAAAAGAAACTAGATCAGTATTGGGTTAAGTAAGAATCCTGCTTAAATCCTTTAAAGTCACCTTCCTCTGGCTTGAACTTGGGGAAATAAAAAGTAAACGCAGCTGATACTGTGGTGTTTTGGGACTTTCTTGAAAGAGAAGTCCTGGGCTGGAGGTTTTCTGAGTGGATGCCGAGATTGTTGTGCTCACTTATGTGCAAGGTTGACTCCACTATTTGAAAAGGGGCTTTGATGCACTGTCTTGGCAACTTTGTCCCTGTAGATGAACAGCTCTCCCATAACTCAATTAGCCTAACTGCTAGGCTATCGTGTTTGTAACCTTATTGCCCTAACCAGGGCATCCTCAATTATGGGAAAAACCCTCTCCTAATTAAAATCATACCGGTTATGTTGAAAACAAAAGATGTGTTCACTTTCATATTAAATTATGCTTTTGGGATTGCTTTCAGAGTGTTTTGTTCCCTTTCAGAAGTGTCTACAGACAACTACTGCAGCATTCTTTCCAAATGATAAATTTTCCACAGTCTTTCAGGAACCAATGCTAATCCCATCTTGGGAAGCTGTTAGCTTTGAGCACCTTGTGTATGCTGCACCTGTGAACTTGGGCAGTTGGTCTTGTGTTCCAAACACAATATTGAATATAGGCTTTGTTTAAACACAAAGCTATGAGACCATAAATGGTGCAGTTATCATCATCATCAGCATACCTGTGGGATGTAGTAAGGCTGACAGTCTGAATTGACTGAAGATACCCTTAGTCCTGATTTTCCATTCTGTGCCCTTTTCCAGAATCCTTTTCTTTAGGCTCTCAAGGACTCTCAGCTTTTCCTCTATTTCTCTTGTCCTTACATCACCATGTAGGTGATGTAAGTTTTCCTTCTTTCTTTTCCAACTTGAAAAGGTTTGGTTTAGGTACCATTTCCACTTAGGAACTTGAATAACTCTGTATTTTAATGATCTCCCTATTGATCCAGGGAGAAATTCGTGCTGGTTGGTATTCTGCCAATATCACCAACTTCTTCATTGTGGAAGTAAGTTTCACTTTAGGGAGTAAGTATTTCCCTCTGCTGTGGTGGTAAAGGTATCTTCAAAGCAGAGCCTTCTTTTTCAGACCCTAACAGGAATGAATGCAGAGATGGACAGTGAAATGTAATCAAACCCTGGAGTTCTCTGTTCTTAAAAATCACATGTTTTGATGGCATCAGGAAGAAAAGCCTGTGATTAGGAAGGGCTAATTAGATAGGTTCAGAGGATTGTCCTCAAAGTGACCGTTAACTTGAGCATTCTTCTTTGGTAGCTTTTTGAGAGCCTGTGTAAAGAGGTGGCATCAATTCAAAAGCTAGTTTGTCATGTGAGGGTTCTTTTCTCCCCCAGGTTGACTCTGCTAATGCTGGAAGAGTATTAGCTTCTGATGCAGCTGTTTTCTTGAAAAAGTCTGGATTGACAGATTTGGTGCTTGGAAAGGTATTTAATGACAATTATTTCATTTATTTAATTATCCTGTCTTCTTGCTTCGGTTAGTATCCTGTTTAAATTAAAACACTTAGTAGTACTGCAGGATACATGATCTTCCCTAACATGTTTTCAGTTGTTCTATCCAATAGTTTTCAACTTCAGAATCCTTGCTTATTCTACTATGTATGTAGCTTGTGGTGGAAATTTAAGCCATATTTATATTTGTCATCACAAATAAGTTCTATCAGGGGAGTTAAGATGTGAACTTTCCTCCAAGAGGCCTTTGTAAATGGAGGGAGGACTTGCCAGCTTCCTCTCCATGCTGTGAACACTTTGTCTCTGTTATTTTTATGTTTTAGATTTGGGACCTAGCTGATACTGATGGCAAAGGTATCCTGAACAAACAGGTATGATTAT
The DNA here is from genome assembly GCA_013397865.1 of Struthidea cinerea. Taxonomy (NCBI): domain Eukaryota; kingdom Metazoa; phylum Chordata; class Aves; order Passeriformes; family Corcoracidae; genus Struthidea; species Struthidea cinerea. The sequence continues at coordinate 2,277,634 of VZTI01001584.1, read as the reverse complement.
TTATGTGGTGTATGACTCTAACCATTACCCAACCATGAAACAAGATGAAAGCTGAATTTTTTGGTTCAGGAAAGCAGTTTTCCCAACAGATTTTTTTCCCTGGTTTTTCTAATTTTAACTGGCTGTGTAATTCCCATTTGAGTGGAAGCTACAATAAATTAAACAGACTTCGGCTGCCTCATCAGCTTTTCTCCAGGTTGTAAAATGGGCTGATATGTAGCTGTGCAATCTGCTGAGAAGTAATTTAAGGTTTAATGTACTGTATTTACTAAGAAGGTGACTTTTTCCTCATAATCTTGTAGGAAACAATGCAGAAATTAAAATTCTTATAAAATCTTCAAAATTCTTATTTCTTTAATTCTGGTGGACTTGACGTTAGTACATTCTTTTTGGAGTTGTCCTTCCCAAGCTCTGGCAATGAGCTGTGTGGGGACAGACTTTACATCTCTGTGGTGCTACCACAAGCTCTAATGTGTGTTGCTGTTTGATTTGAAATATACTTCCTTCAATACCAGTCCGTGGAGAGGGAACTGCTTCTTCCCGTGGTAGGAAGAGGAGGAGGTTGTAATGCCTACCAAACAATTTTGGGGTATTTTGGGCTTCTTTTGGTTCATTTTCCTGTTTTCCTCTGCTCCCATCAACTCTGTTTGGGATCAGTTCAGTTCCTCCAAGATAACAGCTGTAAATTACTCTTCCAGTTTTCACTGTTCTGTCATGGAAAAACAGAGTGCTGGGAATGACTACACTGGCCAGGAAGTTACCAATTTCTTGGAAAATTAATTGCAAAATTTGTCTTACTGGAGTAATCCAGCAGTTGCTGGCTGCTGCTTTCTGTCACTTTCTGACCCCCTTGGAAGCCATGTGCAACTTTTCATATATACAGCAATACTAGAAAAGCTCTTAATTCTTCTGAAATTTTAGGGTTTTTTTAAAATTATATTTTTGTATAATAAATCCTTCAAAATTTCTCTTTTTTCCCTGTAGGAATTTTTTGTGGCTTTGCGACTTGTAGCGTGTGCACAGAATGGATTGGATGTTTCCCTGAATAGTCTTAACTTGCCTGTTCCTCCACCAAGATTTGTAAGATTTCTTTTTTAGTTGAACATATTAGTAAGAGCTGCTTTTAAGTGAACAATTTTGGTATAAGTACCAAACACTTCAGAGGGTGATGTAGTAGGGCAGTGGGGCCCTACAACAGGGAAAAATCAAGCAATGTGGAATAAGCTGCTACATGTTCTAGTGGGCATTTGAATATAAAATTGTGTATAATTTAAAGATATGTGATATTTGTTCTATTAGTGTTGTCCTTAATGGAGTAAATATTTTAAATTTTTTGCTCTAAATTTTGGTGTGAATGACGAAAATGCAGTTCTGGCTTTAAGAAGCACCTTCTCAAATAAGGGGGTGGTTTTGCAAAGTCAGAATCATTTCTCTTTTAATGTGTCTGGTGGTTTTTTCCTTGTTTTTCTTTAGACTGATACTAGTAGTCCTTTGCTACTCAGTGGAACAGCATCAAGTGATCTACCATGGGCTGTAAAGGTAAACTAAATATCAGCTGTTACCTAGAACTATTATCTGCTTTGCAGGAAAACACGTCTTTCTGAGAAAAATCTAATGCTACATTTCTAAAGTATCATAGTTACCATTCCTGTCAAATCTGTAATTGGGCTAATCGACCTAATTTAACTTGAGCCTTGGGAAATCTCTTCATGTTTAGAAATTTAAAATAAAGAAAAAAAAAAAGGGTTTGTTACCTGAAGCCATGAAAGTAATTGAAGAAGAAATCTCAGAGGGTTTTGCTGAGTCTCTGACTTAAAAATAATATCTTTTTGATGTTTTCTTATAAGCATCAGGAACTGCAATGTGTGTTTATTAAAAAAAAGTTAACACTTTTGAAAGAGCTACTGCTTCTTAGGCTATGAGTGTGACTGTTAGCATAAGTAATATTTTTCTTCTGCCCCTGCAGCTGGAAGACAAGGTCAAGTATGATGCTATTTTTGACAGCCTAAATCCGGTGAATGGACTGTTGTCAGGGGATAAGGTGAAACCTGTACTCCTTAACTCAAAACTGCCAGTGGATATCTTAGGACGAGTAAGAATATCTTTCTTCTTAATTGTCAGTCCACAAATACTACCTGTGCTGCACTCAGCAGTACCTGTTTTTCAAACTGAAGATTTTTAGTAATGAGCTTAACTACTAAATAAGATCTTAGGAGTGCAACTGTTAAACTGAAAAATAAAATTTCTTTTGCTATTTGGGTAGATCACCTCCAACTGCAGTGTATCAGTTAACACTTGGGTCAGGGCAGGGTGCCTCTGTCTCCAACTTAAGAATCTCTCTGCTTTTGCATGGTTTATGTGAATTTACATTGTTCACTGAAAACTATTGCTGTTAATCTTAATAGAACTTGAGATACGGTGGAGGGAGGCTGTTCTCACGTTTGTTTTTAATGAGGTTTTAAGTAGGAAACTGCTGCAGTTTAGTCAAAGATCCCTATATTCTGCTTTTTATTGGTAGGTGTGGGAATTGAGTGATATTGACCGTGATGGAATGTTGGATCGAGATGAGTTTGCAGTTGTAAGTATCTTCTGCCTCTTGAGATTTTGAAAGCCTCATGGCAGGGTTTAAAATAGATGCACTGTGTATTAATTTCTGACTGTGTGGTTCATTTATTATCTTTATTCAGAGTCCTTAATCAAGTTTTACTGCTGTTTAATGTTTCTGTCAGTTTGTTGAATGTCTCTCAGTACACAGCAGTAACTTCCTCTGTGGGTTAAATGAGCCATTAAAAACTTACACCTGAGATCTGCTGTCCCATGAGACACTGAGTGTTTTCAGTGAGTTTTACCTTAACCTTCAGTATTGATACAACTTGAATGCCTCAAGGTATCCTTGAGGAAAGTTTGAAGTAAGTTAGAATTTTATCACTATTAATGCCAGGACTGATGAAATAATGTAAGAAATGCTAAATAAGAGATGGCCACAACAAAAGAATTAGCTGCTAAGTGGAGCAATTTGTGGAAAAATGGTGATAAATTAAAGTGTTTGAAGTCTTCTCTCAAATAAAATTCCACAAGTACTGGTGCAAGCTTGGAGAATTATTTTAATGTTCTAAAAGATATTGAGCTTCACTTGCTAAGCACTGGACCTCAAAAGAAAGTAGTAATGAAAAACAAAATTTAGAAGGCAATGAGCTGCATCAGTTGAGGGGCTTGTAAAGGGAAAACATAATGAAAAAATGCTACAAAGTTATTTGTTAATTATTCTTTAGTCTCTCTCTGTCTATATATATATCTCTAATATATTTACATCCACACACCTTTTATTTCTTGTTCAGGCCATGTTTTTGGTATACTGTGCTTTGGAGAAAGAACCAGTGCCAATGTCCTTGCCTGCAGCTTTGGTGCCACCATCCAAGAGAAAACCTCTCAGTGTTCCAGGAGCAATGCCATTAATTCCATCTTCAACATCCACCAAAGAGTCTCATCCGTCCTTGCCACCTGTAGGCATTTTAGCTGCCAAAACACCATTAACACAGGTACAGTTCTGAAGTTACTGGGGATTAGAAGATTTCTGCTCTTAATGCTGTGCTTCAGGGACTGCCTGTGTGAGGACATTTGATACAAGTTTTTAGTTTGCTTCTTGCCCTGTTGATTGGTTTTGGGAGGCTGATGGGAAGACCAGATGAAGAGGTGTAAAATTTGCACTGTTTTACTTTTTCTAGATGTCTTCAGATCTAAACAGTTGGATAAAAGAATATTGTTTAGTACAGATTGTGAAGACATTTTAGAAACAAATTATTTCAAGCTCAAAAAAAATAGTAGTCCAGGTACATATCTGCAGAGCACAAACCTTCTGGCTGAAGACTGATTTGAGTAAGGACAAGTTCTTAAAACAAATTGTGGCAGTCATGTTATGTGTGTGCAATTTGGAGAAGACATGAATTAAAATGGAATAGATAAATGCAAGCAATGTGAAAAGTAAACAAAAGGTCCAGTATATCCACCTAGACACAGGAGATTTGATTTTTGTTCTGAATATGATTATTAAGCAACTTGATGCTTCTTACTCTCCCCAGGCATCTTATTTAGTCCTCATCATTTTAGAGACCAGAATTTGGGAAAAGTCTTTCCAAGCAGATTATAACTTATTCTATTAAAACTAAGAAAAAAAAAATGATAAGGGTATTCGAGATAAGAACTGTGGTAATAATGCATCAAATGCTGCTTGGACATTTGAGTACCCTTATTTGAGTAATCAGTAAGAAACTGGCATCTTAATTTTGGAAGTGCCAAGGTTTTAATCTGGAAATTTCCTTGCCTGAAGGTAAGTCTTGCTGTATGTATTGCAAGGCAGTGCCATTCTGGGTGAGTTTGTATACAGCACCATTTGGGAGTCATCTGTTAATTGGCTGTGTGCACTGAAATTAGTTGGCATCCATACATGCACTTGAAGCCATTTTCACTCAGAAAACCCCAAACATCTTTATATTAGCTGAGTGTTGTGAAAAATTGCTCAAGTAACAGAAATAGCTCTAATTCCCATCTTTACCTTGTTCAGATGTAAATTCTTCAATTTAGAATGTGCCAACTATTAACGACCTGGGCTTGAGCAGCTCTCCGGTCCCTCCAGCTAAAGCTCCCCAGCTGTGTAAAGGGTAATACAATTGATAGAGCCAGACAGTCAGCAGGACTGTGACTGAGCACAGCGATGAGGGAGCAGATCCAGCCTCCAAGGGATGCCTTTATTGCATAGGCAAAGAGGCACGGCAGCACCAAGCAGCCTTGGTGCTTCACTGAGGGAAATGCTTCACTTCTACTTTTGGAGTTGCTTGAGGATCTCTGCATGTCTATTTTGGAGGATAAAACTTGTTCATGAACTAGGCACCTGTATCACTTTTTTTTAAAATCTGTGCTGTAGTCCTTGACTTATATAACTCTGAACTGGAAACAGAGCTTGCCTATATCTTAGTGTTGTGGTTTTGGTTTTTTCCCTTCCATCCTCACCCCCCTTCAGTGGGTTGTGTCGCCTGCAGACAAAATTAAGTATGATGAGATCTTTGTAAAAACTGACAAGGACATGGATGGATTTGTGTCAGGTGTGGAAGCCAGAGAACTCTTCCTGAAGACAGGACTGCCTTCTGCTCTCCTTGCGCATATCTGGTAGGTTTTTCTCCCTGTGACAGCTGTGTAGATGATGGCATCGTTCTCACTTCTTGCTATGCTGACATTTCTCAAAGTGAAGTTTTTGTGTATAATAGCATGGCCTTTGTATATTCAGTGGTAATTTGCTTCTGCTTTCGGATAGAAATGGGTGGAAAACAGGTTTATGTCTGAACACAGATTTTTACAAATACTGCACTTCAGCTATCCCTGTGTAGTTAAGACATCATAAGATCATACATCATAGGTATTTAATCACTGCTCCTACCCATATACTGGGAAAGGGAATTTTCTATAAAGTTGTTAGCATGCAAGATTTATGTCCCATCCCATTCTACAACTTGTCTTCCCTTACAGCTATGCATTCATTTAGCATTACATTCATTACAGCAATGCCTTCATTACACTCACTGCTTTTTTAATTCTTTCCCCACTATGAGCTGTTGCAGGGAACTCTGATAGGAGCAACATTTTTTTTTCCAAGGTATGGTTAACACAACCTCTAATTTAGGAAAATTAGGAAAATGTAAATAAACTTGTGTTGACTGTCAAGGTGTTGCTAGTGACCTACAGCCTTGATTGTGCCTTTCACCAGAGCAGAGCCGTGGGCCTCAACAAGCAAAGTGAAAGTGGCTGTGCGTGTTTGAGTGATATTTCCTGTGTCTATATTGTTTTGTTTTAGAGAGGAGATACACCCTAGCAAATTTCACATTTATAAATGACAGCAAGTACACTAAATAGGGCTGTACTTGGAGAAATGAGGATTTTTTTTATTTCATGTGCATCTCTGTACAGGGCTCTCTGTGACACCAAGGACTGCGGAAAGCTTTCAAAGGAGCAGTTTGCTTTGGCTTTCTATTTAATTAATCAGAAGTTAACAAAGGGCATTGATCCACCTCAGGCTCTGACTCCAGAGATGATTCCACCTTCAGACAGGGGTGTCAGTTTACAGAAGGTAAGGATGGGTTTGGCATTTTTGGTGTAAATCTCAAACAAATAATGTTAACTTCAAAGGCTACACAAGAAGCAACCTCAAGTGCTGGCATACCTTAAATTTATCATAATATCAGGAAAAAAACAAGTCTTAGGTGCAAAGAATTGACAAAGACTGCCATCCATATTTCAAAATGAAGCTGTCATTTATTACACCTGCCAACCAAGTGGAGAGATCTATGTTGGGAAAGCATTATTTTCTCTTTTAAAAGAATAATCCTGCTGCTGTCCTTTTAAAGAAATTTTAGTTTCCATCTGAAATGACATGCACGAGTTCAGTGCTTTTCTCCTAATGCGTTCAGTTACGTTTTTCACATCGATCTTTTTTAATAAGTTTGGAAACAATGTGAACTAAAAGTTAAGAATTATATATTTAAAGTTTTAAAAGTAAATGTCCTCCATTTTATACCTCACAGATAGTTTAGGTATCTCCATAGTCTGTTGGTTGCCATCTATCTTAATCCAGCAGTAAACTGTACTTCAGCAGTTCAATTTGTAGTTAATCAGAGTGGTAGAGGTCATCACAAATTCTTACATGTTTTGCACATCATGAAGTCTGATGTGAGTTTCCTTTTCTTGGTTGTGCAATACATTGACCTAATTCTACAACTTTCTTAAACAGAATGAAAAATTCGCACCTGAAAAAAGAAACTCAAAATTTGGCACTACTTTTTTGAGTTTCTGTAACTGGTATCTAATTCGTTTTTACATTCTGTTTTTAAAAAGTAATTGCTTTATTTGCAACTCTACTAATCTTTTTTGTATGTTTGCTTTCCTTTCTATGTCTCTTTTCTAGTTTGGACTGTTTTTTCCATTCTGCACCACTCTGCTTTTCATCCTTATTATTCTGTCAGTTTGTTAACTCTGCTTTCTCAAGGTTAGAGAAACTTTGCTTTTCTAATATTTACTGTCTGTTGGTTTAATAATGAACATCCTTCTAAGACTCTCACATAGTCACTGAATTAGCTCAGCACGTCTCTCAAGTGTCACCGTGTGTTGCGGTCTCAGGTTCTGCTGATTTCCAGTGCTGTTCATGTGGAATAACCCCGAGGTTCTTCCTTGGGCCCAGACCTCTGTGGCTGTTCCTGTTGGCTGCTTAAACTGGAAAGAGAAAACGCTGTGTCTTCCTGGTGAAATTGCTGAGGAAGTGGTGACAGAGTAGTAGCCCAATGTGGCATTTGGCAGTTGTCATTAGGATTAATACTCATGGGTTTACTAAAGATATCGCAGAAAATGAAGCGATCAGAACACGTTAGATGAGATCAGTGTTTGTTACTGCTGTTCTGTGGGTGTAAATTTATTTTATGGGACTCTTAAAGACATCGATGTGGTTTTTATTTCATTACTAACTTAAATGGTGAGTAAGAATATTGTGTAAGAAGGTAAGTTAGCTTTCAATTAGCTCTGTAAATCCTTTACAAGAGGTTTTTTTACTAAATTGAGCTGAAACTTCAGCTAGTTTTGAGCTTTTTCAAAAGAGGTGTTGGCTTGTTGATATGAAAGATCTTTTTTGTCCAAGATCATTGCACAAGATTTGAACGCAAAGGATAAAAACAGGAGGCAGAGACAGGCTTTTTGCTGGTTTTCTTGATGTGGTGTGGCTTACATTGTGAAAGTACCCCAAAAAACCAACTTAGGCGTCATCTTCTGAATTGGCCAATATAAAGGTGGTAGCAGAAATATCAGTAAGTAAAATGGTATTCCATTGTGGTTTAAAACTTGTTGCTGTGTTTCTTTACCTAGAACTGTTTGTAGTCACCACTTGCATTACAAGCCATGAAAATTAAATTTTTATGTAAGGTCCTCTCAAAGAATTTTGATGGGAATTTCCTTTTATGATGACTTTGAGTTAAAAACTCAAAGTGCTGTTTACATGCAAGTTGCAGTGTAGTAAATGGCAGCCTAGGGTTCTAACTTCTGTCCTTGTTAACAAGTATATTGAAGCTAAAAAATGTTGGCTTTTATGTTCCCCCCCACCCACCAGTTCTCCTGAACAATTGAAAATAAGATTAAACTACATTTTCCTCAAGTTTGATGCCGGCATTAGTGTGCAGAATTTCTTTAACTGGCGAAAGAGGGAGGCCTGGAAAAAATTTTCCTTGCAGCTAATATTTCCTTGTGTCCCTTCCATCCCTGTCCTAGGAGAAGTAAAAACTCCCATTGGAATGCCATGATCAGCTCTGCAAAACTCCAGTGTAATTCCTGCAGAACAGAACTAAACATCATTGCTAGTTTGCCCATTTGAGAAGTTGTGCACTAACCAGTTTAAGAATAACTGTATGATTGGTTTTTAGTTGTTTTTTTTTTAATTCCCAGTTCATACCATTTGTGCTAGTAAAATATGCATGAATAGTCTGTAGCTCTGCTGAATAATATTCTCAGCCACAGTGTGCTCACAGTTTAGGTCTTCATGGCTCTTGTTTTTTTTTCTTTTTCAGAGTATCAGTTTGAGTAAGCACATAGTTAATAACATCTTGATTAATCTGTAGAGAAACTTCAGCATTTAAAAACTATTGTGTTATTTTGGGGGGTATCACTTGCCTTTTAAAATTATATATATATACTTGTCCTCTGAATGTTGTGTTTGTCCTGGATGACTTTATTTAGGACTTGAGGGAACCTGATGTATTTATAGGAGGTAGCTACGACGGCTGTTGCTTTCTAGGCATGTTCATGTTGTGACAAGGCACGGAAGAATAATTACAGCATTTGCTAATTTCTGTCTTCAGCATTTGTTCTCTACCCATTTATGTGTACTTTTTTTTGAAACAAATGATTTGTATTACAGTCATTGTTTTATAAAGACATTAAGTAAATGGGAACTCATTGGTGTAAGTTACCCTGTGACTTTGTATTATCAGAGTTTCAGTGAGTACTCTGGAGGTTCGTGTTAAATGAGCTCAGTATCCCTTAAAGCCTTGCAACTCAGTATCTGTACTCTGCAACGTGAGGATCACCAAGGTGAAGAAATATAAAAGTAGTGAGCAAACGTCTCTCATAGTAATTCCAGGAAACCACGTAAACATTAGCTGTAAGATAAATCTAATTTTAGAACTACATCTATGGGTTTTTTGTACGATCAAGTAGTCCTGTGCTTTTGTGGAAGGTGTCTTCAAGGGTTTGCAGGAGACTGACTCTCTTTGAATTGAACTCTCTCCATGCTTTGGCTGTATGCTGTGTTCTGCTGATACTGTACTCTTTGGGGATTTCTGAGATTGAAGGTTTGAAATACAATGCTACCAGCAGTTGTTACAAGATAGCTCATGTTGCCACAAAAAGTAAAGTGAATGTAGTAGTTGGACAGCATAAGCTCTAGTCTAACAGTGTTTACTTTTTATCTTTCAGAGTACTCAAGGACCGAATTCTGTAGCAGATTTTTCTGCAATTAAAGAACTTGATACATTAAACAATGAAATTGTGGACCTGCAGAGGTACGTAAAGGAGGAATTGCCAGAGTTGCCTTGGATTCAGTTGTGCTATTTACTGTTTTTTAAAAAAACAATTCAGCGCATAAGAGAAAAGCAGGTGATAATAATCTACTATGCTAAATAAAGGGTCAGCATATCTGTGGTACTGTGCTGCTCTCTGTTCACTCACACGAGTGCACTTAATGGAGGATCTGTCCCTCGTGCCTTCAGGGTGTGTTTTGGACAGCTGTGTATCTCAGCATCCTGAGATGAAAATATTCCCCATTTTTCATCTTTATTGGCAGATGTGAATGGAGCAAATCTTTAGGATGCTGGAATCACACAGAAATGGGTGCTAGTTGTGTTTTATTTGTAGAGGGCATTCTAAGGACTTGTTTCTGGTGGCAGTAAGGAAGTGAGATGGAAAAGATCAGTAAGTATGCAGGATAGGGAGTGGGAAGATGACTGTGCATGGACCTGTGCTAGGGTTTTGATGGTGGTAAAGACGGGGTTGCTTCTCTTCTGTGTAGTAAAATAAACTGCTGGACTGAGAAAAAATTGTTTTGGTGTCTGCAGACCGTTGGATTCCATTAATTATTTCTAAAGTGATTAAGATGATTTCAAGTGACTAAGAAAATCAAATTCATATATTTTCTATAGTCTTGGTCATGCTCTTGAAACAGCAAGTATTTTTCTTCAGTGTTTTTCTTGTTAGTATCATAAATCTACTGAAATTTCTATTAAGAACAGTAAATTCTCCTGTTTTTTACATGAGGGTGCTTTGTCATGATGAAATCTGCCTCTCTAATTCATGTCACTTGCGGGAATGATTTAACTTGGCAGTGTGTCAGAGCACAGCCTGTTTCCTAAATGCATAAATATTTTTTCACTTCACTTGCTTATTCTCTCTTATTACTTCCACTGCCTCCTTACTTCTCCCTGCTCTGCCTCCAGTGTTCTTTAGGTTATATTAATTACAGTTTTGGACACTCACATTTATTTACCTGAAATATGATTTGTAACTGTGTATATTTGCTGCTGTTATCTTAGAGGGAAATAAATTGTTGACTGGCATGAATTTTTAGATTAAGTTGATTTTCAGTAGGTGGGCTTGCAGCGTAACATGCAAGCCAGGCTGTTTGAGTCTTGTTTTCTTTTCTTACTGTGATGTATGAAGGAACCATGGCCTTTGAAAAGTCACTGCTTCCATTTTTTCAGGGGCAGATATACATTGATTTTAATTTGAATGATACTAGGTTGTTGAAGACAGGGTGGGGCAACTATTAGTGTGTATTTGTTTTTAGAAAGGGGAAATTTACTTTGATGGGATTTAGAGGTTTAGAACAGAATGGGATTAACAATGTGCTAAATGTAGGAAACTTCATTTTTGGTGAATCCACATTTCTGTTACAATTGGCGAAGTACACTTTCAGGCTTGATAGTTGTCATATAAAAATGTAATTTAAACTGAAGTTATTTTTGTTCATTATTAAACAAGATAGATTCTTCAGCTGTTGGACTCAATATATATTAGAATTCTCGTCTCTGATTCCATTGATAAGTGTCCAAGAGCTGCATTTTTGAGACCCAGTAATAGAAATTGAATCTATTTTTGAAGTGCACTTCAAAACAAAACAAGAAAAAAACCAGGAGAGGAAATGGTCAAAAGAACAACAATGTTTTTTTGGAGACACTGAGCAAAGAATACAGAAGTGATGTCGTTTTGGCTCAGTAGTTTGTGTGGGAAAAATGTCTGGTAGCCAATAGTTTTGTTAACCTTCATTTGATAAATACAGTGTCAGGAAGGTGGAGGTTGAGGATCAGTCAAAGAATAAATGCAGAACACTTAGTGGGGAGGATAATCCCCTCTGGTGGGGGGAATGATTTGCCTCGGGACGTTGTGGAATCTGCATCATTTTGAGCCTGTTAGCACTGCTGTCTCTAAATTCTGTTTCAGTTGCACTGTATTTTTAGAAAGCTATTTGAAGCTTTTTTTGATCAGCATTGTGGGAAGCTGGACCAGATGTTCTTAATATTCTTTTTTGAACCATAAAACCTTTTTCTTCCCTAACAAACACAGCTTTGCTTTCTTGCATTCGAAGTTAGCTATGGCCCACAAATTCATGGAATTTCTTCAGGCTTTGCTGACACCACATTCCTCTCTAAGCACGTGAAGTAGTTGAGCTTAACTTGGGATATCTCACCAGAGATGTCATCCCTCACGTATGCTGGATAGCAACATTTAAAATGTCTTGAATTATAAATCAGGTTAAAAGGACCATAAAGCTGGTGAGTTGGTCTCTCAATAGCAATGAGAGAGCAAAACGTCCCCCAGAAAAACAGGACAGTCTCTCCCTGCCATAAATTTGCATCAAGCCTTTGTTTAGAATTTCAGAGATCTACTTGACCTTAGCGAAGCAAAGAATTTTAATGTAGGATATATAATTTCTTCTAACCTCTGGTTTGGAAGTAACTGAGCTGTTGCAGCAGAAGAGGTTGGGAGTAACAAATGTTGGAAGAAACAAGGCAAACCCTTGGTGAGTTTTCAGTGCCAAACTGAACTACTGCTACATTAGGAATTCCCAAAACTACAGATGTATGTGAAAATAAGAAATACTGGGCAACTATGAATGTAGATAATGCTACCAGCTCTGTGAGTAGTCATCATCTTATTATGGAAAAGAACTATGATTTTTTTTGCTTTTGTATCTAAGGTGATTCAGCCTGGCCAGGGTTGAATGTTTGGCTTGAACGCCTCTGCTGACATGGGGACTTTGCAGTTCTCAACTATGACAAATATTTGCGATGTGCTGGCTCCCATTTATAAATGACTCCATTCACAAATTAGTATTAAATTTAGGGATTTACTAAATCACGAAGCATTGGCATGGGAGAAGCCATTTATCAGTCATTGCTTTTAGTTTATTTGATATGAGGTTCACCCGACCCTACTACTATTAAAATGCATAGAGAAATTGTATTGCTTTCAAAAATTGACTTGAATTGGTTACAAGTGTCCTTTGTTGGCAAGATCACAGTTCTTTTTGGGTTGTTTTTTTTGGATGTAGTAAGGGACTTTATGATCCAGGAAATCCGTCATATGCAATAAATCAATTTTGTTACTTGTTTTTGGTTCTTTCAGTTGCTGAGCATTCATACAGGGGCATAGCAGATAGTTTGTAAAAGAAATGGAGGCATTCAGAAGAATTAGTGAATTAAGTAGGTCTGTGTTGTCTTTTCTTTGAAACAAAGAGGCATTTCTGGAGGGAGGAGGGGATGTGTTATGTGCAGACTATATACACTCAGCTTGTTTTCCTTTGCCTGAGACTGCTGCCCAAGCTTTTCTTGTTCTGCCTGACAATACTTCTTTCACTTGATTCTTTCCAATTCATTGTTTGTGCTCTGATTTGGCTCATGGAAGTGCCAGTGGGTGGGTGTTGTATCCTGTTGCTTAGTCCAGATTGCAAGGATTTCGGTACCTGGCTTGTGTTGAAATACGGAGGAAGTGATCTGCATCTCTGACAGTCTCTTAGGCACATCAGTGACAGTAATGTGGAAAGCCTGTACATTGACCATACAGACGTGCTTGCAGTTCTATTTCTTGCTCAGTTTTCCCACCCCAGCAGGAAAAAGAACAAGTATTTGTTTTCCTACTCTCTTTTATCATCAATCAGGAAGAATATATGAGAGTGTTGGCTGTGCTTTGATGGGTGTTTGAGGGCTTGAAGGTATTTTTCAGCCCGATTTGTACACAGATCTGTAGAAGTGCTTTATTGAGACCTTTGTTCATGGAAGTTATGGAAGTCAAAGCAATAGAGCTTGTTTCAACCCAGCGTTGCAACGCTTTAAATATCTAAGTACAGCTATGCTACACAGATGCTTATTGAGCTAGAGGAGTGTGCTCTAGCTTTGTTTGAAAAGGTTAAGATTTTTTTAGAATTTCCAGTTTCTGATGAATGGAGAGTGAGGAATTTTATGAAACTTGAAGGTTCACAATTTACGGAATAAATAGCCTTGTTCTTCCATGTTCCTCTTTCCACATCTTTCCTTTTCCTTCCATTTAAACTTTCCCTTTGGGCATAATCAGGAAGCTGCTCTTTAATCAGAAAATGAGAAAAATAATAGCAGAGTATAATCTATAGTAATTATTTGTCAGAGCAAATGTTCAGTTAAGATCTGACATCTGGGTTCTTTTTATTTCCATTGTGTGTGGTTTAGCAGCAAACAAAACTTTCTCAGCTTGAGTAGAGAGAACTTAGCATAGACCTGCTTTGCTTCAGACACAGAAATGCTTTCTTCTGTATTAAATAAGAGTAAACAATAAAATAAATAGTTTTAGATTGATTAACAATCTGCTGCTATTAAAATACGAAGTTTCTTAATTTCAGTATATACCAGTAATACAATCTAATAGGTTTTCACTATGGTATTTCATTAGAAATGTTAAGTTTGTTGTTCAAATTCTAACTTTAATGTGTGTGTTGGTTTATTAACAAAATCCACAAATCTTTGTGGAAGTAAATATCTAAAGAAGATTGTGTGAAAACTGTAACGCTTAATGTTTTTCTGCGTCAGTGAAAGGAGAAAAGACTCCATATGCTGTCTAGAGAGAAACACTCATTGTTTTTCTTATAACAGTAACAATTCTGAGTTGTACAGGTTTTTTTCCCTTTCTTAAAGCTATTGTTATGTCTGACTGATGGGAATTTATTGATGATAATTCCCCTGTCATCAGCAGTCACTTAGACTTGAATAAATGTCTGTAGAGGCAGGCTTGATATGACACAGCAGATCACTCCATGTGGAGTGTCTGAGCAGATCATGATTCCAGCAAGCCAAGCCAACCTTCCTGCTCCCAACAGCTGGATCCAAAATCTGACAGGCAAAGGGCATTAATGGGCTTGATTGGCCTGTGAGAGTGTTCCCTGGCTGCTGTGAGCACAGGCATTGCTGTTTTTGCAGGGGTTAATAGATGGAATCTGATGCAATCCCTCCCACTTTTCCTAGCAGTTTTCATTAGACAAGTGCTCCATAGCAACAGTGAGATCACTGGAGACAGTATTTCATTGATTTCTGCCTCCCGCCCCCTTCCATTTTTGAGCCATTCTTAGCACTGGAGTGCAGTTGGTGGAAGGACAGGGGGGTTTATGCAGAACACTTATGTGGGCTTCTGTCTTGTAAATAATTTGGAAAGCAGAAATCCCTTACATCTTTTGCGTTTAATGTTTCACTATGTATTTAAAGAGAGATACAGGCTTAGGGGGCTGGATAACTGTACCTGCTGTAGCTGATGTTCTTAAGTATTCTTGCATTGTTTGCTGGTCTTCCAGAGAAAAGAATAATGTAGAGCAAGACCTGAAGGAGAAAGAAGATGCCATCAAGCAGAGGACAAGTGAGGTCCAGGTAAATAAAACATCAAATTATTCTTCAGACACCTGATATTGCACCATGTGCTGCTTTCATGACAGTGGGATTACTGAGTCTTTAGATCATGTCACTTATCCAGTAAAAAGAAAAAAAAATTGGTGGCTAACAGAAAGAATGTGCTTTGAAGTGTATTTTCTATATAATTTTGGGTTGGTGTAGTTGTGTAAATTTATATAAATGTGCAAGCTTCTTTAGGATGTATAGCATGCATGGAATTTTAAATGAAAAATATTACAAAAGAATAGAATTTTTCTTTCTTTTTTTTTTTTAAGCAAGACTATCTCTGTGTAATTAAAACTAAAGAGGACACTGTAGCGCTGTAAATTAATTAATAAACTTAAGTGGCTGAATTAAAAGGGCTTGTGTATAGGGCTGCTTCTTAAGAGGCACAGTAATTACCAGCTTGGGAGGAATGTTGCCTCAAGTTAATTTTGCCTAATATAAGTTAATTTCTAAAAGAATCTGTTGATTTTTATTTGAAAGGATGATATTGAATTTCTGGAATATCAGAAAATTAAAATTTATAAGTGTTTTGCAGGTGTTAAAAATTATGCAGTCAGCATCAGTGTTTAGGGTGCTGACAGACTAGCCAAGCTCTGAATTAAATATTGCAAAGCAATATATCAATTAAATTTTAAGTTACTGTTTTAAAAAAAAATCTTCACTGTTCTATCTGACCACTTACATTTATTTCTAAATTTATTTTAAGAATCTATCATTTTCCATAATCTTTACTTAAGAGCAAATAGTGCAAGATTTCTGCATTTCAATTTCGATTGGGCTGTAAAGGAACTAACGTGTTACAAGAGTTGTGAATTTTGTGCAGGGTTATTTAATATCCTTGGAGCCTGGATGATAATTAATAGTGTGACCTTTGAGGAGATAATCAGATGCTGGCCTGTTGGTCACGCTGGCAGCATCTCCAGCAGCTGCAGGAATGCGTGTGGAAATTGCCCATGCCTGTGCTCCACGGTCATTCCCCTCCCCACCCTGCAGATTCCCTTTCACACTGTTCACAGAATTCTCAGGGGTATTTCTGGCTTTGCACACAAGATTATTTTGTTGGTGTCTTCTGGAATCTGTGTGTGCTCATGTGAGGGTTGAGTTCTGTGGTGCCTTTGCACAAAAGGTCTGTAAAGCTTGATAAAAACCTTACCTTGAATGTTACAGTGTCATCTGTGTGTGTTTGATAGGCAGCAGCATCACAGAATCCCCCGAGTCCTGTATCCTGAGCAGTGGTGTTGGAAGCAGCTGTCTCAGGTCTTTAACCTGTTAGTGGTCACACAAGTTGTTTGTTATACATAGCTACAGAGTTCTGTCAGTCTGCAGAGAAGGAACAATCTGTTACTGGCTTGTCAGAAAAACGAGAAACCTCCAGGATCAAACAGGAAATGGCTGCGGCATTTATTTAATCTGGTGGCCCTTTACCTTTTCTTATTACTGACTGTTGGAGGACCTGCATCTTTCAACAAACTTTCTAGAACTTCAGAGAATAATGTGACAGAGTAAGAACATCTTTGCTTCATGATTTTTCTTCTGGTTTTATTCTAATGGGGACATTTCTAAAGATGGTGTGCAAAACCAATTTGCTCTAAGCTGCCTCCTTGCTTCAAGCTTGTTTTGTGGCATCACACTTCAGGGTTTCTGATACCAGAATTCCTTCCATGGACACAAATTGTACTCTCAAATATAGCCATGGTCAGTGATCAATCAAACTGATTTGTATAGGAGGAGGGAAAGAATGATGGGTTTTTCTTCTGTAAAATAATTTCTATACTATGTAAATAGGTACTAAAAAGCAAAGACAGAAAAAGAGTTGTAAGGAAAATATAGCCTATTGATGAGGTTTGATGTGGTTATTAAAATATCAGCTCTTCAGTAGCAGAGACTGAGGGGTGGTGTTTCCTCAAAGTTACATGCTCCAAGTATCCCCCTCAGCACTGGATTTTCTCTTTTCTTTACTGCAGTGCACCAGTGCCATTAGAAAGTCAATGAAGTTTTACTTTTCTGTCCTCTTTCAGGCTTAACATTTCTTAGCACGTGATTTTTTCTGGGGAGTACTGCCTGGCAAATTATTAAATCCATTGTGCATGGTTATACAGATCCCTAAACTTCCCTTATCCTACACTATAGCGGCATAAAGAGTTATAATGATCATAAATCTAATACAAGGACTGCTATTACCATCAGAATGCCACTTTGTAACACCTGAAATACCTTAGTGGTTTTCATACAGAATCTCATTCAGTGCTTGAACATTAAGATGCTGCTTCTATGCTGAAGGGTGTTCTTTGAAACTGAATCTTAATTGGAGCCTGGTTTACTTTGTTGTGGTGGTTTGACACTGGTTAGATGCCAAGAAGAGGTATCTTTGAGAATTATAGCCAGTTTTGTGTTGTATCTGTTTCAACCTTTAATTCTGGAGTGGTTAGGTGCATATGTGAACAAAAACCACCACAGGTTTTGGGTTTGGTTGTGGTTTTTTCCTTCTTTTCTCTTCTGGCAGCCATCAGGCTTAGTTAGGTCTCTTCACTGCTTCTCTACTGCTGTGCCTAGGACAGACAAAAGTGGAGGTGATCTATATTTAGCTTATGTGGATGTGAATTCTTGCTTCCTGTAGGAAAAAGGAGGCTGAAGTCTCTTTAAGCTGTTACTTTTTTCCTCCTCTGCTTGTGTTAAGTGTCAGCTGATCCTTGCTTTTCAAAGCCATGTAAAAAATGAATGGATCAAGAGTGTCCCAATTACCCAAGTCAGTAGCTGCTCTAAGAGCTTTCTGTGTGGGCACTGGTCTTTCTCTCATGGGTTAGTAATAACCAGTATTTCTCCCAGTCTGACTGCTATATACTGACACACTCTTCACTGAAATTCAAATTTGATTTGGGAGGTTTTTGTGGGGGGCTTTTTGTGTTTTGGTTTGGGGGATTTTTTTGCTTGGTTCTGTGGTTGATTTTTTTAACGTAAAAGCATCTATGATGTATCTTTGGGTAGTCCTCCAGTTGTCTTGAGGTTACCTAATTCCCCAGCATCTGACTGCTGCACCATATGCTTTTCTATTTCTATCTGGCTTTTTGTCCTCATTATGTGGAGGTGTTAGCACACAACACATGGATAAACTGTCTCCCCCACCAGAAAGAACCCAAACAAAACACCCCTAGAAAAGGAGAGCAGTATTGTAGCTTAGAGCAGCACACAAATGTATGATCTAATCAGAATTTCATGTCTGCTTGTTTTCTTATCCTCCTT
The DNA here is from genome assembly GCA_013397865.1 of Struthidea cinerea. NCBI lineage: Eukaryota > Metazoa > Chordata > Aves > Passeriformes > Corcoracidae > Struthidea > Struthidea cinerea. The sequence goes on along the minus strand of VZTI01001584.1, from coordinate 2,259,401 downwards.
AATTTTTTTTGCTCTCTGTTCATTTTTTTACTGTTGTTGATTATTCTTCCTTCAATTGCCATATTTTGTCAGAAAGGCTGCAATCTTTCCTTTTCATCTAATACTTTTCCTTTTGTATTAATCCTTTTTGATCTCCTTGTATTATCTCTTCCTCTTGACTTTGACAATTCTTTCTTCCTAATTTCTTTTCTTGACATGTTTTTCAGTGTGATCTCTGCAGCTTGTTGGAGTATAACCATTCCCGTGGCTCAGAAATGAACTAATTATTTTGTGATGCTACTTAATGTACTTAAAACATAAGATACATACTTGCTGCTCTTTCCTAAATCAAAAGATTCCATATTGCTGTGTATGAAATGTGCATTTCTTATCCGTACTGGTACACAGAAAATAACTTTTTGGTTGATCCTTGCGAAATTAGGGGCAGGAAAGCCCTAGGAGGCAGTGCATTTGGGTTAATGGTCTTTCACCATGCTCCAAAAAACAGTTCCTATTTTTGGCCATGTGGTTTTGAAGGGGAAAGGAGCAGAATAAAGAATTTCTATTATCAGAGAATCACAGAATGGTTTGGGTTGGAAGGGCCCTCAAAGCCCATCTCCTTCCAACCCCCTGCCATGGGCCCTGACACCTTCCACTATTCCAGGTTGCTCCAAGCCCCATCCAACCTGGCTTGAACACTTCCAGGGATGGGGTACCCACAGCCTCTCTGGGCAACCTGTACCAGGGCCTCACCACCCTCACAGGGAAGGATTTTTTACTAATATCCCATCTAAAGCTGCCCTCTGTCAGTGTGAAGTCATTCCCTTGTGTCCTGGAACTCCATGCCCTGATAAAAAGATCCTTTCCAACTTTCTTGTAAGCCTCTTTTAGTTCCTGGAAGGGGCTTTAAAGTCTCCTTGGAGCCTTCACTTCTCCAGGGTGAACAACCCCAGCTCTCTCAGACTGTTTTGATAGCAGAGGTGCTGCTCTAGCCCTCTGACCATCTTCATGGACTCCTCTGGACTTGCTCCAACAGGTCCATGTTCTGAATAAGAAACTGGGTAAAATATAGTGCTAAAACATAGGACAGAGACAGTGCAGCAGCCTGAATAAAGACAAGTTCTAAATTCAAAATGAAACTATGACCTTTCTGTGAGGAAAACAGTTAATCCATGTGTTGGTGCGTGATCCAATACTTCAGTGAAATTTGTTTTACTGAAGAAAAGCAGACGCAAACAGCCTAATTATTTTTATGTCATTGAATTAGAATCTGAGAATACTTGCTTGTCTGGTATCCCTGCTGGCTTCTGGAAGATAATTTGTTGATACTTTGAAATCTAGGTTAGCACTGCAGTTTGTACTGCGGAATTCAGTGGTTAGGGGGAGAGAGGGAACAAATGTAAAGCTGATGTGTTTTTATTTCAGGATCTCCAGGATGAAGTAAAGCGGGAGAGCAGTAATCTGCAAAAGCTACAAGCTCAGAAACAGGAAGCACAGGAAACCCTTAATGATCTTGATGAGCAGAAGGCCAGGTTGGAAGAACAACTTAATGACATCAGGCAGAAGTGTGCAGAGGAGGCCCATTTGGTAAGGTCTGGGGGCCAAGGCCCTTGGAAGAATAAATGCCTTGTCTTGAAGAACTTGGCCTTGCAGAGTTACAGTTGTTGGGGCAGGAGAAAAACCTTTAATGAATAAATAGCCTGAGTGTCAAGGTTTTGTGACTGATAGAGCATAGGAAATACATCACTCACTTCAATGTTCCTAATTTAGTATCAGCGTGTCAACAAACATATTGAGATACACTTGCACACAAATGAGGTTTAGAGCAAACAGTCAGCAAAATCTTATAATACAATATAAATGTAGTTAGAAACAATTAATAGGACTGATTTCTTAGTGGTTAAAAAGATACCATCTTAGGTAATTTTTTTCTAACATAAAGCTATTGTGTTTCTTTAAGGTCTGACATTATCTTTTCAATACTAGAAATACCTCTGTTGGTCAGAAGAACAGCTAAAATAATCTGTTCTTACTGACACCAGTAGAGAATTAAAGGTTCATTCAGGTATGATCTATAATCTCTGCAATAGCTATGAGATTTTTTCCTTTTTCTGATCATAAATAATAGTATTTGGTTGTGTTTGAAAGTATTGTTTGGGTTCTTGGGTGTGGGTTTTTTGTTGGTTTGGTTTTTTTTTTAACTTGAAATGTTGTTCATGCTTTAGATTGCCATGCTGAAGGCTGAAATAACAAGTCAGGAATCAAAGATTTCAGCATATGAGGATGAACTGACCAAAGCCCAAGAGGAGCTGAGTCGCCTGCAGCAAGAAACTGCAGAGCTTGAGCATTGCATAGAGTCTGGGAAAGCACAGCTGGGACCTCTTCAGCAACATCTGCAGGATTCACAACAGGAAATCAATTCAGTAAGGCAGTGTGAAAGACCCACCCCCCAAAATATATTTTGAGCTGGCAACCTTTAGTGTGGTTTGTCTTAAGGGGAAGGCGTTGTTTCCTTTTTTCTTCACTGTTTGCTCATGTCTTTAGTTACTTACACATGTGTTCTGTGCTAGTAGTTGTTAGGATTTTTAGAGCCTGACTTAAGTCATACTTCATGGTATTCAAGTTCATTAATTAAAGGAATTAATTTATTATACTCCATGGATAATTTGTCGTAATGTAATGAATGAAAAATGGACAATGCAGACTTAAATTCTCTGTGTCCAGTAGTTATTTAAGTTTTCATCCTCAGCCATGGCCTGGGGCATGCTCTCACAATTCTTTAATTGATGTGAAGTTGGTATAAAATTACTGATAGCATTTACTTAGTGCATTGTTGAAGGAGGAAAGTAAGGTGGACGTAAGAAGAAATTGGGTTGAGATTAGACACTGAGAAGCAGAGAGCTGTCTGCTCAGGGTTTTCAAGCCCTGTGCTTTGAGGTGGCTGCTGTTGCATGGAACATTTTCAGTTTCTCTCTGTAATCAGTGATTTGTTATTACTTCAGTGATGCATGACCTTGCACACCCTTTCCTCATGGTTCTTCTTCCCTGTTGCCAGCTGTGTTATGTATTAGCCACTAACACTGATACCAAGCTGAAAACAAAAGGCAAAAGCCTCCCTTAGAACCCTAGAAATGGCTGACTTTTGGGGTGGTCATTTCACACAATTTACATCTGTAACTTGCTAATGAGTCTTACAACATTCATAATTTTAAAATATGGCTTTTAGTTTAGAAACTGAGAGGTAAACAAATGGGTTTTTTCTTCATTTCATCACAGCTAGAGAGAAGGTTATACTGTTTCAGTGTTTTTATATGGCAAGAGGTGCTTGCCATGAACAGATTTGAGAGTGATAATGTAAGTGGTTCTGCTTGACTGTACCACTGACATTTTTGTGCTAGGTTGTATAACAGTACTCCTGATTTTATTGCTCTTGACTCACAAATAAGGAACAGTAGGTGCTTTGGTGCTTTAGGCAAGATTATCCAATGGCTGGTCTGAGGTCAGTTAATTTGAAAGACACCTGGTGGTGTCTTTGCTGACACCCTGAGAACTCTATTAGGTGACTGACCTAGCAGAGTTCAGTGGGATTTAGGCACCCAAATATCTGAACGAAGTTTATCCTTTTGCATAACCTGCTAGCTCCAGTAATTGTGTCATAACTGGCAGGTTGGTTGTAAATGTTTGCTGTAAGGCACTGCATTAAGCATATTGCTGAAATAATAACATATAAATATAAGTGTCTGCTTAGGAAGATTACTTGGCTTTTGTAGACTTCAGAAGTCATGTGGGAGACGATAATGAAATTGTAATGTTCCTTCTCAGACGATGAGAATTCTGATAAAGCGGCCTTTTTAATTTTGAGTTTAAGGAAATTGCAAATACATAATTTAGAAAAAAACCCCAAACCACACACACATACACACACACAAAAAACCCCAACCCAAAACAAAAATTAGAAAAAAAACACCAACGAAAACTCCCCAGCGAAACTAAACAAACAAAAATACCCTGAAACATTTTCAACTTTTCTCATGAGTTTGAGTAGCAACAAGTCTTGGTGTTGCCAGTGACAGTCTTCTTCCTTGGCAAGAGGTGTCCTTCAACCACTCTGCACTTCTGCTAGATAAGATTTCTGCTTATCTCTCAAATTTCACCCTTTGATTGACAGAACAGGTTTTTATTATATTTGTTTTTCAAAATAAGATTTTCAGACATATATCACCCACTTTATATTTAGGAGGGGATGGCCATTTACTGGCTTCCATGTGTTGCCATACTGATGCAAATACATTTATTTCTGTTTACAGGTGCAGACGAAGCTTCTTGAGCTGAAAGAACTGGAAAATAACCAATTTAGTTGGCACTCTCAGCCCCATAGTACACTTGTTAATGGAACTGTGGATCATTCTAGTCTTAGCAACAGCAGCAGTGAAACTGCAAACCTTAATGACAATGCTGAGAGGGAAAGTATAGCAGAAGAGGAGCAAACAAACTGTGTGTCTCCAGTGAGTAGGGTTTTGCCTGCTTGATCATGATGCATTGCAGCTGTGAAGTTGGAATAAGTTAAGAACGTACTAAGATTGATTATGTTTTTAAACACTTGCACAACTGAAGTTTCAGGGTGTTTTTCTGAGGAACTGTTTCCACATATCTGAAAGCTCATAAGCAGAAAAGGGGGTAATTTTAGCTTGCCTGGAAAGTGGCAATAACATTTTTTTTCTGTATTTATTTCCAAAGCAAAATATCATAAATTGAATAGCAGAATTAACATTAAAGGAGAGCAGCTGTCTCCATTTGGTGCAACGAGAGCGGAATAAGGAAAAGTACAGAAAATCTAAAACTGTCTTGCTTTAAATGTTCCTCCTTATGCCTCAGTAGATTGATTTATTTTTTTAAAACTTTTACAGGGTTTATGGAACACTAAAGTATGTGCTATAATAAGTATGAACCTCTTAAAGTATGCTTTAGTATATTCTGTAATTCTATTTAAAACTTAAAATTTTATTATGCAGTCTTGTATTTACTTATTTATGGTGAATTGCTTTTATCCTTGTCCAGATAAGGAATAGTCCTGAAACAGCAGTCTCTGTTGGAGAAGAGAAAGAGACCCCAGCTGCAACTGTTACTAAAAAAGTGAGTTTGTTCAGGTTTGGGGGAGGAAAAAGTAGGTTAAAAAAAATCCTGGTTAAACTGTTTCAGGCTTGCATGATGGTCATATACCAACAGAAGAATAATTGTCACTTCTTACTGGTTTTATTTTGTGTGATGTCTTGAAAACATTTCATCTCATGTAGCAGGCAGGTTGTTGAAAAATATTTTGGATCTCCATTGATGAATTATATAGAATTCCAGCTGTCTCTTTGCTTTAAGCTTTAAGAAACCACTGAATGGCAGCAGGAGATGACATAAGTGTTTTCCATCCTTGCAAGTCTTAAAAATTTAATAAGTTTCTCTCTGTCTGCATTGTCCAGGAAGATCCGTTTGATGCTGAATCTCATCCGTTGCCTGATCTAGTTTCTGAAGCCAGCTTAGAGTTCTTCCAGTCTGACCCTTTTGTTGGCAGTAAGTAAATGTTTGTGTCTAAGTGCAGATATGCAGAAACAAGTCTTGTGTGAGAACATCAGACTCATTTTCACCTTGAGACTGCTCGTTATAGAATAAATCTGAAGATGTGTGAGTGACAGGAGTGTGGAGCCAATAGCATTACAAAAACAGAAGTGATAGAAATGAGGGTTCCAGGGTGTTTCTCCTTCCTTGATCTGGACTTCCTAATGAGTTCTGAAAATTGCTCCTTTCCCTCACTGCTCTTCCTGAGGACATCTCTTACCCAGCCCCTCCCTGCCCCTGCCCTGGTGGCATTTTGGCTATAAATGTGTGGGCATACTTGTGATACATGTGGTGTCACTAATCTGATTTACAGCCCCAATCCACAAACGGGTCAGTGGAGGGTTCTCTGGGCTCTGCTGTGAGGAGGGTGTGAGTGGTTCAGAATGAATGGCTGTGGCCTACTTCTGGTGAATTTGGCTCTCAGAGCAAGGTAATGTGGAACTGCACCATCTGTTCATCTTGTGGAAGTGCTGGGCTTTATTTTAAGAACTTGCCATTGACGAATGGTGTTGCTCTGCTCATATTTTTTATGGATGGAATGATCTGCCTGTATGGAGCCAGTTGGGGAAGGGGAGTTAATTTGAATTAACTGCTGAAGCAGATGTTTTCAGCCACATTAATATGATTTAATATGCTTTCAGATCAACATGGCCTGATCAATTTAGCTTGTATTGCTTTGAAAGGAAAATAAGCTAGATTTGTTTCAGATCACTTGGCTTCTGAAAGAATGTCAGTGCAGATTTACTATTTTTAATTAATAAATTAAACTAACTTAAAACAGCTTGAATGTTTCTGTGTAGATACTGCTTGATTTTTGTTTATATTGAAGTGGTCTTACAGCACATGACAGTGCCTTTCTTTCAGAAGAGAAAAGGTCTGTCTGTTAAGAGCCAAACTTTAGGGCTTTGAGCACTTAGTATATTCTGGGGTAGATACCTACAGCTAAGAGACAGGATATCTGTCTCTCAGATGTACATGAGGAAGTAGAAATGAGCTGGGATCATGCATCCAGTACTGAAGTAAACTCTTAGGAGCTATCATCCACAGTGTCTGTGACAATTAAACAAAACTGGGACTCGTCTCAGTAGCTGGCCTGGATTACTGCAGTGGTGATACTGCATAATGTGGGTGTTTGTGGACATCAGCCAACGGAAATGCAGCTTGGAGATGGCTGCTTTTGTGTGTGTTTCATGGTGGTAATAAGCTGCTTAATGAATATTTCCTTTTCTTTTGAGCAGATGATCCCTTCAAAGATGACCCTTTTGGAAAAATTGGTAAGTAACTTTAAACCTTGTAATGTGTTTGTTTTTCTAAATGGTTCTTGCTAGTGGGGAAAAGTGTCACTACTTTCACAGGAAAAAAGTAGGTGGAAATGCCACAAAAAGTCATGGTAGGATATATGTGGCATTAGCATCTGGCCACCTGTGTTAAGGCTTTTCAGAGAAGTCCATTGCCAGTGAACTTTGCTCTTATTGGAAGTTCCTTGGTTAGAATTTAGGTATGTGAAGGTGATGAACAGAAGGTCCCAAACTCTTGGTGCCTGTTTTACATGTAGAGTAGTAGGACTGTGCTCTTTTAAAGGCTCTTAACTTACCAACCTCCTTTCGAATCAAGTATTGAAAAGGTGGGAAGTCTCTATTTAGACTGACTGTATAGGCAATGTCATTGCATTGTTTGCTTGGTCCTGAATGGAGTTACTGGTGGCAAAAAAGCCAAATAACCAGTGGGAAAGCAATAGTAAAATAGTGCCAAATAAGAAACATCAATTGGGCTTGGGGAGGGCAGGAGAGTTCTTAGAAACATTAGGTTCTGTAAAATGCTTCATTTTTAGGGGACTTGGTTAAAGAACCTATATGCTGAGATGATTCTGGAACTACTGTTCCATGATGTGCAGAAAACGTTGGCTTGTCTGATGTTTTGAATCAAAGAATACAAATTATTCACAGATGAATTTCATACTTTAAAGGTCCTTGGCCTTAACCGTGTCACTTCGTAGCAGTATGAAAAAAGTGATATATTGTTTAGTTTTTAGGATATGAGCTAAGTAAAGCAAGCAGATATGTTAAGGAGGTGTTTACTTTTTAGATCCCTTTGGTGGTGATCCCTTCAAAGGCTCAGACCCTTTTGCAGCTGACTCTTTCTTCAAACAATCCTCCACCGACCCTTTTGTGACTGCTGGCACTGATCCATTTAGCTCTACAGACAACAGTAATAATACCACAGTAAGTTTGGTGTCACACCTTTTACTGCTTTCTATATGTTATTTGGACAAAATAACCTATTTTGTACATTTAGACATGCTTTAAAAAATTGATATTCAGCAACCATATAAAGGTTACCTCTGATCCCCCGGCTCTATCTTGTCTTTTTTGTGTCCTATTTTCTAGAAATAGTCACAGATGAAATAGAAGTAAAAATCATAACATTTTTAAAGAATTTCATTGTGGATCGTCATTGCTCCACAGCTAAGAGCATTTGGCAGTAATGACTTAAGCTCTGTCACTATTTAACAATAATGACTTAAGCTCTATTAGTTGGTGGAACTTAATAAATGGAAAGAAATGCAGGATAAACCCCACCAAGTTGTGTTGAGACACTTGATTTTTGCCTTCACACTCTATAGCATCAAGAAGTATGTGCTCTATTTTATCTGAAATCTGATGTGGTGTATGGGGTTTCCCCTCAGAAAAGTCAAATTGTTCTGTAGGTGTATGTTTAGGTTTTATTGTGTTTTGTTTTNAAATTTTTCTGTTGGTGTATTTTTTTGTTTTTTTTTGTTTTTTTTTTTTTTTTTTTTTTTTTTTTAATAAGAATCATCAAAGCTCTCTCATAATGTGGAGATTCCTACTGCATGTACCTCTTTCAAGTGTACTTCAGTGTAACTTTCAGTTGCTCACATTATAAATGAGCAGTTATTGAATAGTCTTGAACCTTTAATAAGGTAGAGTTGGGCATAAAACCCTCTCTGGTGTAGACTAGAACTTGTTGAATGTGTAATATTTAAAGCTGATAGACAAAAGACAATTTAAGCAGCTGAAATTCTTCATGTCATTAAGTTTGTCTCCATTCTTTTGCCATCTCGTTTCCTTTTCAGTGCTGTTTCTGTTCATGCCTCACTTCCAACTTTGTATGTGCATAAAATATGCAGACATATATAAAACTTAAAGATACATGTGGATTAAGAAGCAAGTTAAGTGGCTGTAGGGTGTGCCTGAGGTGCACCCACAGCAGCCAAGAGAGTGAGAAATCACTGCACCTGACAGTGGTGGTCCTGCCCGTCTCCATGGTGTGCACATTGTGCAGATCTCAAGGTCATATACACCACAGCCTACACCTCCAGACTTACAAATTAGGTTTTTACAATCTCTAATACTTGTCACAGTATCTTTTACAAAGTCTTGATGTTCTAATGTAACCAATTCTTGGTCTTATTACAGTCCAAAGGAAGGGAAAAAGAGGGAGGTCAGAGCTGTGGTGTGGGATTAGCGGTGGATTCTTGAGATCTGTACTTCCGAAATTATGCTTTCATCCTAAATGCTTCGCCACACATCTCTGGAGTGCCGGAATCTTGTAGTTATAGTTTCATGAAGATGGCTCTGGTTGTAGAAATCTGAGACCAAAATGAGTGGTAGATATTCTTGACTGTTGCGTTAGCTATTACCAAGTATGTTGCACATATTGTACCTTTTTTCCATCCTTCCAAAGTATTAATCAAAACAGAGAGGAGGAGGTTCTATTAACAGACTTGTTTACTGATGCTGATAAAAGCTATTTCCAGAATGTGTTACCTTAAAACTTCTAAACTGAAATAAATCGTGACTGTATTCTTAGATTGAAGAATCTTTTAAGCTGAAAAACAAATTTTCCACCAAAGGAATTTTTTATTTTAGACAGAGATATCAAAGAAGAATGACCCTTTTGCTCCTGGTGGAACCACTGTTACTACATCAAATGATCTAGGTAAAAGTAAATTATACATATCAAGTTTCTTGGGTTTTATTTTTATTTACTTTTACTTGCTTTTGTTTCTAGTCTTTTAACTGAATTTGCAACAGAGCATTTTAGGGATTTCCCATGTTTTCTGAAGTTTCCTATGAAGTGTGACATAAGGTGCCTGTTTTCAGGGGTGAATTTTATAAACCAAAACTGACTCTTTATCTGTAGTGTGTATCAGTGAAGATTGATTCCACAAGAACTGTTCCTCTGCTTTACCTAAAACTGGGAGAGTATCCTGATCTAAGTGTTTGGACTATTTGAATGGTTGGGACTGCTTCCCAGTAGGGTTGTTCTCTGAGATTTCATGTTACTTTCTAAGTAACATCAGGATAGCTCTGCATTACAAGAGTAGATGTGGAATAGAGTAACTACTTCATTGAGATTTTTTACTGCTCAAGGTTGCTCCTTCCGTGACCCTCTCTCATGTGAGGGCTAAATATGTTCTAGGGAAGGCTCTTAACTCCTATTTTCCTAAACTGCACTGACAAGTGATAATTCAAAACAGGAATCCATGTGTGATTTTGTATTGTAAACCTGTTCATTTTAATTGTAGGGGGAAAATGGTGTTTTTTAGACATGCAGAAGTGAGTATGGCAATTCCTGCTCTAGCAGGAAGTTTTCACAAATTTTAGGCACATGAGAATGAAAGCATACTGTTGAATTAGACTGGGATGATATGAGGTTCAGATATTTGATTCCACAAGTGGGTCTGCAGTCAGAAAAGAGCTCTGGTTCATGTTCATATATATACACATAAATATATACATATATGTCTGTATATGTATATTTGTGGGTGTATGCACACAAAAAAAATACCTCTGTGTGTATACATACATGTATCTCAGTAGAATATTTCAAATAGTATGGTTATTTGATACTTTCAGTGGAATTTAACTTCTTTTAATGTAGGAAAACCTAATACCAGTATTTCTTTTGAATTACTTCCTGTTAAGGAGATTTATTATTCTTAATTGGAAGTTGATGCTTAGAGTTTTTGAAAAAATTACTTAATAACTTGAAGTGCTCAGCTCATAAAATACTTCACTTGAATTAGTTTATGTTGCAAAATATGTAACAGTTGCTATTTTGTAGTGGGATTTTTTTTTTTCAGTCTTTCATATTTAACTTTTAATCTTATTCTTTGCTTGATTTGTATTTAGCTACAGACCCCTTTGCCTCCCTGTTTGGAAGCGAATCCTTTGAAGGTGGCTTTGCTGACTTCAGCACGCTGTCAAAGGTAATATGAAGCTGCTGCTACTCACCGAAAATGCATGAAACTGCAGTGACAAGACAGAGCTTACTCAGTTTCATTACAGTTTTGCCACTACTAAACGTTTATAATGGCTGACATGCTTGAAAAAGAGGTCTTGATAGCAAATTGTCCTGCAGTTCTGTGAAGAATGCAGTCTTCTCAGCTTCATAAGTATTTTCTCTCTATTTCCAGTGATACTATAATTTACTTATTTATTTATTTTTAAATTTGCTGAGTTTAGCCGCAAAAGTATTACTTCTCATGTTTAACTGCTTTCAACTTTATAGTGCTGTAACAGTAGCCATTCCTGATTTTTCTTTCTGTTCAATCTTCTGTAGTATGTGGATATGTCTAAAAACAAACAAAAGTCTTTCTTTAGTCTTAGTCCAAACTTTCAGTTCTGATTTAATACTGTATTATTGAGGAGAATGTCTAGTAGCACTGCACTGAAAATGTGTGTGTTGCTGTTTTCTTTGTTGAAGGCCAACAGTGAGGATCCTTTTAGCTCTTCCACATCAGGCTCTGTCAGCAATGTCACCATAACGAAAAACTTATTTGAGGAACCACCTGCTAAAAATGAGGATGTTCCTCCTGCACTGCCCCCTAAGACAGGAACTCCCACCAGGCCCTGTCCACCACCACCTGGTAAGAGCTGACACTGGTAACAATCAGCTGCTTCATGTTGGCAGAGAGACAGTAATTATGAGGGGAGGGCGAAGGGTCTGAATTTAAAATGAATGAGCAAGATGTGAAACAAGTCCACTCCTGATCTCTCGGTTGTTTCCTCAGAGTTACATTTTGCAGAGTGTTTGGGATCATAGTCTGAAGAGACAAAGGATTTAGAAAACAGGAAAAAAGACTTATTAGAAATGTGTTCAAGAGCACAGCATAGCTGCAAATTAAATGGTTACTAGTGGGATACGCTGTGAATCTTGAATTAAATTATGCTTAAAGCAAGAATTTAGTGTGTTTTATACATTGCAAACACAAATGGGTTTAATGCAAAATGAATTAAATAGGGTTAAATGACTGGCTCAGGTTTTCAGGTTAACTTTTTCTAGGTGGCCTTGCCAGAGCTTTGTAGCAGTAACAGTAGTAAACCCAAGTTCCCTGGACCGTTTTCTCCTCAGTGGTAGAGGAGTCCTGAGGGATGCTCCATGGCACAATCCACTCTGCTTTCCAGAAAAAGCTGTGATTAGCATGGATAACAACACCTTCTTGTGGTTGCAACAAGACCATGTTACAACAGACTCCTCAGTCTCATTTTTTTTTGCAAACATAGGAAAATATATTTCTAGTATTCCTTTAAAAATTTCTGTCCTCTGTTTCATTGTCTTTATGAACTCTACTGCATCATTTTTTTCACTGTTACACTATATGGGTGAGTCTTAAGGTGTTTTGAAAAACTCTGGCATGAAACTTAAATGTTATTCATCTTTTCCTCAAAAGAAGGGGAACATAGTAGATACAGGAGGGCTCATACTGAAGTTTAAACTCAGCTGTTTAATTTCTAATGTTGGTGTGAGATCTGGTTCACGCTAATGCCTTACAAGTAATCATTTCCATTGTAAATAACATCAAAACAGCTGACATGGCAAGTGATGATAATTTGAATGTTTGATGTTGGTCCTTACTTAAACATAAAAAGGATTTCTGACATGATTGTGTGGGAGTGGCTGTGATGTGGTGCACTTTTGGAATAGAAGCTTCTAGGGGTGAAACAGCAGCATCCTTAGCAACAGATGACTAGAAAAAAATAGGCTGATTTGATATGCATGGTTAAAAACGTGGTTATCTTGATAACCATTCACAATTAATTATTTTCCTAATGGAAATAAAATTTGAGGTACTTAAATGTAATTATTTTTAATGACTCTCTTGGTCTGATTTGAAACAATGGAATGGTTTTTCAAAGAAATATCAAAAAATCTTTCTTTTAATTCTTCTCTCTACTGGAAAATGTGTAGAAGGGCTGTTGCCTCTGAATTCTGTTGCCTCTCTAGATACTGACGAGCACCCTCATTTCTTGATTTTGGGGAAGATTTGGTGATTGTGTATTTTATATTCCTACAATTATTAACCCTTCCCATGCAGAAATAAAACTCCCTGGATGTTATTTGGAGCTGCTTCTCCCACATGTTTCAAGAAATAGGCAAGCATTGCTTGCAAGTAACAGAGCTGTAGAATGACAGAATGGTTTGGGTTAGAAGGGACCTTAAAGATCATTCAGTTCCAACCCCCTGCCATGGGCAGGGACACCTTCCACTAGAGCAGGTTGCTCAAAGTCCCATCCAACTTGGCCTTGAACACTTCCAGAGATGGGGCAGCCACAATATCGTCAGCAGTGATACAGAGATAGAACATCATCAGTGAGAGAGATGGGAAGGTTATTTGGGAAGCGTCTAAGTAAATCATATGTTCCCAAGGGGGTGGGAACAGATTCTCCAAATCTCTAAATCATTACCAGATGAGAATCTATTTTGCTCTTACAAAATAATTTTTAGACTAATTTCCAATAGTGATATGTGAAGTAATAAGCACTTTGGTTCAATTCCGCAGTTTTAATCTGAAATGGAAACAGAAGCAAGTTTTAAAATACAGCCACTGCAAGTGTGGAACCACTTGCAGAACCTGGTAGTAGAATTCAAAAACTGCACTGAAACCTCTTGTATAAACAGTAACATACAGAGGGAATGGTGGGATGAAATTCAGCTCAGCTATTCCTGAAAGTATTTGGGTTAATGTCCTCAAAGGTGTTGAAAGTTGGCTGGGGTTAAGCTGAAAAAAACCCAACAAGTTAAGTGTGGGTTTGTCCCTGGTTCTGTTTATTTGCAACTACTTTGGCAAGAGTTAACAAAACAGCTCAGCCTGTGATTGCCTGTTATCATACTCCTTGTTCTAAACTGCAGAAATTCCTGGTCTTAGCATAGTGAGAGGACATGGTGTTTTGAACACTTACAAGTGTAATGTATTTCTGGTCTCTGAATAAAATTGTGTTAGCTTGATCCAAACAAATAATAAAAGGGCCTTGCTGGAATGATCAAAGACAGTTGATAACCAGAAAACAATACTGTGCTGACAGAATAGGTGCTCAAAACTGTTAGAAATTCTCTTTCCAAAATAGTTCATTAATATATAACCGTGTTCCTGACTCATTAACTTACATGTGTTCCTTTTTACCTGATTACCCTTTCAGAAAGTGTGGGCTGTACCCTCATTTTTTAAATTGGCAACCCTTCCTCTGAAGCTACAGCTCCACTAGTTTGTGGGAAGAGGTTGCATTCAAAGTAGCTTTCGAATGGGTTTTTTTTTACTAGTTTTGGCATGTTATTACCTGCTATCTTAAATTCATTTTAAATTCATTTTAATCTAAGGGAAAAGACCTATCAATCAAATAGACTCTTCAGATTCCTTTAAACCGAGCGATCCATTTCAGCCTTTCCCCACCCCAGACATTCCCAAAGAACAAGAAGCAGATCTATTCTGTGATCCATTTGCTCCTACCAGCATCAGTAAAGAGGCTGACCCCAACAATTTTGCAAACTTCAGTACTGTGAGTAAACACTTTTTACATTTGTTTCAGTATAACGGCAGCTTTGAAATGTTCACACTGAAGTCTTCAGTCTAATTTAAATTATTAAAACATATCCCATGTATGAAAGGGATATTGCTTCCAGTTAAAACAGTGTTTACATTTACACTACAGCTGGGGCTGTCCTAAAACAAAATGCTGCAAAATGTTGTAGTTAATGTTTAAATTGCATTGGTTTTATGCCTTTTTTCGTGGAGGCCTCCTAGCTTTTAGAAGAGAGTATTTCAGAAATATCTATGTCCTAGGGATTATCCATTTTATCAATGTGTGCAGCAAATTGAAATTATAAATCTGTAACGAGCACACTGTTAACTATCCAATTAAAAATAAACTAAAATGTGATTTTAATTTAACTGTCACTGAACTGTTTGGTCATAATTTTAATGTACTGAAATATTGATAAACAGCCTCATAACAGTGTATGTTAATTTGATGATTTTTGAATGGTTAGTGAATTCCAGACTTATGCACAATGAAGTAAAAAGTAGTAAGTGTCTCTTTATAACCAGAATTCATTTCATAGAAGTCGTGGTGTCCAAGCAGTAGAAGCAAATCTAAAGGTTTGTGCATGCCTATACATTATTTTTTTTTCTTTTGAGCTTTTGCAAGTAGAAGTTTTGAAAGGCATCATCTCACTTTCAAGCCTGATACCTGTTAAATGCAATTTGCATTTACAGTATCTTGACCATACTGCTCTTTTTCTGTTCAGACCTAATAAACTACGTGCTTGATTAAAGTAAACTAAGGACTGTCAGGCTCTCAAAGTAGACTTGCACTGGTTGGTGTGTCTTGTAGCATGATAACTTCTGAAATGTGGTTATCCATCTGTGGTAGTAGTTAGGGGGTCTGAGACGCCAGTTTGGAGGAGTGGCAAAAATGTTTATTATCTTTATGTAGGAAAAAGTATTCTTTTCCAGCTGCAATTACTGAAAATATTGAGTGCACTATGGAGAAAACTCAGGTGTTTCTGCTTTTATTTCCCAAAGAAGCAGCTCGAAGCAGAGACCTGGAGTCTCTAACCTCTAACCCTTTCAGTTAATGCTAGGACATCCACGAGGACAGGGGCTTCACCTACCTCTTAATTTTTCTGCATGTTTACTAGAAAGAAACTTTAGCATAATCTTTTGTATTTTATTTAAGATAATACCCTTAACTGTCTCTGATTCATAATCATTGTGCCAGAGGTATTTATTTCACAATCAGTTCTCATCAATATACATGGAAATAATCTGTTCTTTTTTTTCCCCCTCTCATATCATGCTGACCTTTCTCTGTATTACTACCGGCCTTCTAACTCTCCAGTTACCGTATTAATTTGCTGCTTCTTGGCAGTATTTTTCATCTACACATTCAGAAACAGTTCACAGCTCAATTTTTGCAGTCATTGTCACTTGGAAATCCCTAATGAAAGCAGGGCAAATCAGGATGGCCTACAGTGTCAATAGGAGTGCTTTGCAAAATGTTCTCCTGATTTATTCAGATTTTCTTGTACAGACTGTTTTTTATCCAAAATAAAACTGTATTTGAATTATAGCGCTTTCTGCTCAGTATCATTTTTGAAACTTCATACTGAAATTTGAAACATGGCATATTTCATTAAAATACATCACTTTGATGGCTTCAGTGCACTTCTTAGTAGTTAAACCTTAGACGAAGCCAATCTTAGTCTATTACAACTACAAAACAAGTAATATTTGAAGACTAGAATATGTGCAATTGTTGAAAAACTAATTGTCCCTTAAACTGAGCATTTGGACAGTAATAATTATCATTGTATTATTAATCTGGTTTATTTTGTCTTTTAAAAATGCAGTATTCTACTGAGGAAGACATGATTGAATGGGCTAAGAGAGAAAGTGAGAGAGAAGAGAAAGAAAGATTGGCAAGACTAAAACAGCAGGAGCAAGAAGACTTGGAACTGGCTATTGCACTCAGTAAATCTGAAATATCAGAAGCATGAAACTTAGAATAAGATTTTATCTTATGTAAACTGTTTTGTCCCTTTTCCTGAGTACCTAACCTATTTAAATGTTAATCAGAAAATGCATATATACAAGAAACTATGAAAGGTTTTAAATTTCTGAAAGTGATGTGAATATTTCTGCTAAATTCAATCCTTTTGGTTATTGTTTGAATAACTGTTAAGTTTAGCATTCAATTTCTCTCAAGTTTTCAGGAGAACAAAGTACTTTTCCCAGCTGAAAGCAAATCAGTTTAAAATGCAGATGGAGAGATTGGGGTTTGACTGTAATCTATCAGCAGTTGGTAATTGAGCATTAAGTGAACACAGCAATTACTCTGTCATGGCGGACTGTCTCCCATCAAGCAGTTAGTCACTGGAAACCTTTTATCCTTCTGAAGAGGTTTTAGTAATGCCAGAGTTGTGGAGTGCTTTCTTTTACATGTGTGCATATAGATTTTTTTTCTCCTCATTGAAGATTTTATGTTGGATTTAACATAATCTTCATGAAGTCTCCATCAGAAAGTGTGTGTCTTTCTGAAACCTTGATTGCTTTTCTTGCATGGTCATAGATTTTAAGACGGACCTGTTATTTTGTTTTATAAAGCAATTAAGCTGAAGATTCATGTGCATTTGCTGTTGGCTAAGGTGACTGTCAAATTGTGAGACCCCACTGCTCTTTGAGCCACTTTTGCCTGTGAAATATGCAGCTGAACTGGCAAGTTAATATAAGTTCCATTTGAAATAGGATTGAGAATAGAAAGAAAAAACAGGTAGTCTGATTTCTATTTTTTTTTAACCACAGTTGTTTTCTGTATGTGTAATTTATTGAATGCCAACTGATAGTTGCACCTTAAACTGAATGATTTCTGAATGGTCACTGAGTAGGATTGATAGAATGTTAATGAAAATAACTTAATGAAAATAACTTATTGTTCATTTTGAAAGAATTCTATTTGGAAAATCAGTTTCATTAAAATAATTCTAAAAAGAATAATCTTATGCCCTATCTAAGAAAAATGGATGGCAGCAGCATAAACATCTAGAAGGGTTTTTTTTCTTGCACTTTTGACCTGTGGTATTTCTTTTGAGAAATTGAAGTGTTTCAACACACAGCACTGGGGCAAAAGGGGAGAACTCAGCCATGCTTCAGTATATTTAAGCTCTTCCCATTACCTGTCAATGCTGCTGTTGCCTGAGTTTGAGGGTTTTCAATTTTTCAGGAAAAAAAAATGAGTAACCTGACTGGGATGGTTTTTCTTTTGCACTGGGAGATGAGCATTTAAACACCTGCTCAAAAAAAGTAACTTAAAATTTTGCAAGTATTAAATAGTTATAACTTATACATCTTTGTAATGAGTGTACACTAATCTTGCAAATCATATGCTTAACTGGATTACATAGTTTCTTATCTTTTGTTAAAAATGTATACTCAGTGGACCAACACAATATTATATGTATATATTATATATATATTCCTGCTTTCCTTCATGGAATTTAAAGTTTTGAGTCATTTGATGTTGCATTTCATGTTACTGACTCTGACTGTAGGACTTTTACTCAGACTACCAACAAACCACTGCTGTGAGCTAAATGGCATTATCTTATGAAGTTTTAACTGTTTCGTTTTGTTTTTTTTTTTTAACAACTTGTTCAGGTGGGATTAGCCTCTATTTATAGACTTCCCTTTTGTTTAAAAATTCTAACAATAGCCTGTAATTATGAAGAAATAAAGTTTAAGTACATAAATGTGAACTGTTTGTCTGTTTTTTCAAGAGGGTGCTGTGAGATGTGAAGCATTGTGTGAGTGCAATGCAGTATGAGGTATTCTGACTGTAGTTTGGCTTCTGTGACCTTTGCCACCTGACCCATCTGCCATGGGTCACCTTCACAGAAATAGCATCCAGTGTCAGAATTGTGTTGCCTCGTGTTATTTCTCAACAGTTTCATTGACCTACTTAGGTTTAAATTGGCTGTTTCAGAATTTGAATATTTAGCAAAATTATTACTTCAGTATTTGGAGTGTTTTAGTCGTGCTTTAGCCTGAATCTTCAAAGTCATTGTGTGCGTGGATGTGCAACCTCATGTTTTTGTTTTTGCAATACTGGCAGAATGGTAATTTAGATGATACTGGGTTTAGATAACATAGAGGGTAAGACTGGGAAAGTAACATATTTGTTCAGAACATTGACAACTAAAGTGCTATGTTTTCGTGTTACAGAATTCTGTATAATGTAAGTGAACACTCTTCAATTTAATTCCGTTGTTAATTAGAGTGAACATGAAGGTTGGCTTTTAGATGCATCCATTTTTTCTTACAGGAAGGAAGAAGACAGTGATATTCCCAAATGAAAGATCTTTTTTGATGCAAGTTTGAAGCTTGCCGTTCTGGTAGGTAGAGTGGAGTTTCATTGCCCATGTGAGTGTTACTGAACTCTTGAATTATCTGCAGAGTTGTGTTTGCAAGGACCTCTGAGGCTTAAATTAGGAAAGGCACAGAAGTAAAGAGGAAGGAAGGGAAGACAGCATAATGTTATCCCAGAAAAGATGGGAAGGAACTTGTCCTTTGTCAGCTGACAAGCCATCAGTCAGTAATATCCTGAAACAAGTCATTTTCATCCGCGAGCTCTTTAAAGAAACGTGAATAGCAAAACATACATAAATAACACCATCTGCATTCCCATTGCTTGCTCAGAATGCTTCAGAATTCCTGTTGTGCTAAAATGGAGGCATCTGGAGGTGCCTGGACCTTTGGTTTTAACCAAAACCAAAGAGCAATCGTTTTTAGAGCAGGTGATCTGCTGATAGAGGAGGGAAATGCTGCATTGTTTGGATGTGTGTTCAAGAGGTCAGGATGTTTTTTCTAGTTATCTCTTGCTGATTTAATAAGTGAGTAGGGACAAAGCACTTAATGCTAAACCATTTCCTGTTCTGTAAGTGATAACAGGTCTCATTATTGTTACGTAACTGCTGTAATCTGGAAAGACAACCTTGTGGAGAGTAAAAGGAATTTTATCCCATTTTACTTGTGCATATCCTGTTGATAGGAGAGATGTTATGAGGTGTTTTCTCTGTTAGTATAAGGAGCCAGTTGCACTCCTATACAGGACTATACAAATAACTGGAAATAGATTAAGAATTTAACAGAAGTGCTGTTTTAAACAAGATATTTGAGGATTTTGTTTGCTGGTAATAGAGGGAGAAATTCTTACCTTTGACTTCGGAGGTCTGTCCCAGCAAGAGATCCTGTAACACTTCTTCAGATTATCAGGTGTCTCAGGTTTGCATCTGATGGACTCATCCTGATCCGCTCAGACTGACTTTCCTGTGTGGCCAGACTTATTGTTTGGTCTGTTGAGACTACGTAGCATTGACATTTTTGTAGTCAAAGCCAGAAGATCTTCAGGATTGTTTTCCGTAGAATGCAATCTCTCCTGAGATGCTACATGAACAGGTGTGGTCCCTTACACAAAAAAAAAAAAGTAATTTTAAAAGACTCAGTGGGTTTTTAGGTAAAATTCTTGTAGAAGTTTTCTTTAAAGCTTAATGAAGCTCTGCTAATACCTCCTTATTTTTAAAATTAGGGTCTTTGAGTTCCAAACAGTTCTGAGGATTTTGGAGTATGAATCTCATTTGGGGACCATATTCAGTAATAACTTTTACTGAATAAATAACTTGGTTCAAGGTTCAAACCACTGACCCTGAGTCCTGAAAACTGCAGGTAAAGTACTTGTTGAATGTTAAACTCATATATTTAAATTCTCTAATTTTCCTTAATATCCTATCCATTTAACTTAAAATATTTATTTTATTTTATTTTGCTGTCAGATATTAAAAGCACAACTGTTCTCAAGTGTACAATACTATGCTCAGAGGAGCAAATTTTTCCTTCTGTTTTAGCTTTTTCAACTTTGTCCCTACAACATAAAATTCTAAAAGTTGTAAAAAGCAATTTAGAGTATATTCTGGGGTGATTATTAATGAAAATGTTCTTTAAGTTGGCTGTGACTGGCTACTGAAAATGGGCTGAAGTGCAGGAATCTTGTTTCATTATGAACACTGAGCTGGAATGTACGAGCCTCACAATTCAAAAAATGTAATGTATGTAAACAGATACCTTATGCTGGAAAATGTAGGCTTGCATTTGTGCCAAAATAGCTCTGGGAAGGTGCTTGTCACAACTGCTTATGCTATCCCTCACTGAGCTAAAATGTTTGATTTAGTGAAGACAATCATGACTTCTTGGCTGTTGTCAGACGAAGGACTCATCCTTTGATCATTGGATGTCTGGGCTCCTCTCTCGGAGCAGCTGCACCCTGAGCACTGGAGCGTGAGCCCGTCCTGCCACCCACCCCTTGTTCCTCACATCACGAGCCACTTTGTTGGTGTGCAGCTAATAAATTCTTTCTTTTTTTAACCTTATACACCCACTGTTCCCGTTAATGTGCCCATTGTTTCTTTATGTCAACCCAGTCCTTCTGTTTGTCCTGCCACTCCCTTGGCTGTGTATACCTTTGCCTTCCTTTGCCTTGTTCATTTCCTTTCACAGGCTCCTTTCTTCTGTTAATCTTTTCTGAACTGTAATCCTTGTAACCCTGAAGCTGCGTGATTGATATAATTATAATATAGATAATGGCCAAAGTAATGCAATTTTTTTTTTTCAGTATTGCACATCTATTCGCAATTTCAATGGGTTTGGTTCCCTTTAATGGAAGAGGAATGTAAAAATTTTAAATATTTATTTTGTTTATGAATTTTATGTTAATGAACAAATTAAAGAATTTAATTATTTAGATGTAATTATTTATTTATGTAATTAGTTCGTAACCTGGTCCATCTGAGGTGTGAGCCCTGTGGGGTGTTATTCCCGTGGTACAACTCACAGACCCCTGTGCTGGGGGTAGACAGCTGCACCCTGGCAAACGCTGCCTTGGCAGCAGGTGCAGAGTGCAGCTAATAGAAAACTTGGTGAAATATGAGTTATGTTTTCCTCATGTTTTTTCTCGAGAGGAATTAATGACTCCAATTCCAGCACACAGTAGCGGTGCCCGCGCTCCTCTCGGCCATTCCCGGAGCCTTTCACGCCGGTGTGGAGCGACACGCCCGGGTCCCGCCCGAGCGCTGCGGTGCGACCGTAACCCCGGTGTATAATCCCGTCCCATTCCACCCCATCACGTCCCATTCGCATCCCCACCGCCGGCGGAGGGCGGGCGCTGCCGCAGCCGCTCACCGGCGGGGGCGGCCCCTCCGCCTGGCCCGGCCCGGCCCTGCCCTGCCCGAACATGCGCCGAGGCTCCGGCTGCTGCCGCTCCACACACGCACCATGCGAGGTGGCTGCGGCGGCCGCCGGG